>VZRO01007291.1:328815-470100 GCA_013397915.1 Daphoenositta chrysoptera | reverse complement strand
GGCGGCGGCCGCCAGGCCCAGCCCCGGGCCCGGGCCCCGCGGGGCGGGCGAGCCCCAGCTCGAGTCCGATCCCGAGCTCGAGTCCAGTGCCGAGCTGGATGGCCATCCCGAGCTGGACGGCGATCCCCAGCGCGATGGCGATTCCGCGCTGGAGCCGGAGCGGAGCTCGTGGTTCAGCTTCGAGAGCGACGAGGAGCAGGGCGGCGGCGAGCCCTGGCCCTGGGAGCCCGGGCAGCGCTCGGCGGCGGCCGCGCTGCTGGAGCGGTGCCTGGCGGCGGGCGTCGTCAGCCAGGTACGGCCCGGCCGGCCGAGTAGCGGGACTTAGCCTTGTCCGGGTGAACTCCGCTGGATGGCGGAGCGCCGGAGAGGAACAACTTTAAACTCTTTAAAGCCATTATGGAGCGTTTGCTCGATACATTCTTGCTGCTGATTGCATTTTTCCTGTTGTCTTACTTTCAAAGGAGACCTTGGATTTAACTTGTAGAACAACGCCATGCTTTGCGAAATTCTCAGAGATGGAAGAAATGGTAAACATGGAAGCTGAAATCAATGAGGTACAGCCTTTACTATTGTCAGTGTACACTCAACACTTCGATACCTGGCGGTAATACAGGGCCCCCATGAAGTATCAGACTGCCACGTGCCACGTTGTCTCATGTTTTGAGGGGTTTTTTAACAGTTCAGCTGTTTAACAGTTGGCACTTTTTTCCCCAGTGGACTGTGTTGTCATAAAGAAAAGAACAAAACTATGAAACAAAAGATTTAGGTATAAGTAGAAAGACTCAGCAGGTTGCACCTTTGACTAAAGTGTTACCTGAAGTTTTCTAAAGAAACTGAACAATAAAGAAGAATTTGTAGTTTACTTCAGTTCACAAAAATGTGCCTCTCTATAGGCAGTTTTGTTGGTTAGCAGGCATTTCCTGCTCAGACATTTTCTACTGCCTGAATTGGCTGCTGCCTTGTATTTTATAATGTTGGTTTAGACATTACATAGACTATGAAACTGCTTTGTAAGAGATATAAGTAGGAGAGACATGGGTTTGAAGGGTAGACTATCCAGTGATTATGGAATTGGCAGAATGGACACAGCAAGAGAGTTGTGGTCAATGGCTCCATGTCCAGCTGGAGGCTGGTGACAAGTGGTATCCCTCAGAGCTCTGTCCTGGGACCAATGCTCTTCAATGTCTTTATCAATGACATAGACAGGGAGATCAATGCACCCTCAGCAAGTTTGCAGATGACATGAAGCTGAGAGGAGCACTGGACACAACAGAAGGATGGGATGCCATCCAGAGGGACTTGGCAGACTTGAGAAGTAGGCTCACAAGAACCTCATGAAGCTCAACAATACCAAATGTGTGTTGAGGCCAACAGCTACCCTGAAGGCTTCACAGACCTTAAGTTGGACATGGTTAACTTCTATTCGTGAGAAAAGCCCGTGAAAAGAAAAACAACTAGCTTCTAGCCTTGAAAATGTAGTAAAAATAGAAGCAAGAAATCTAAACAATAGAAGGAGAAAAACAGCCACATATCTGCACCTGTTATTTTTCTGAATGCTTGAACACTGATGCTACAGGTAACCAATAGTAGTATATTGTCGTTATTACAGCCAGTGAGTCTGTTGTAGTAATTTTGTAGCCAATGGATATGTAACATGAACCATAACATTCTAAAGGCCTATAAAAGATGCTGTCTCTTTCAAATAAACACTTTTTGCCCTTAACGGAGGCACTGTTGGTGTGTATGTCGTGGCCACCCCAACAGCAACAAATTTGGGGTCCTGCACCTGGGCCAGGACAATCCCAGACATGAATACAGACTGGGAGATGAATTTACTGGGAGCAGCACTGTGGAGAAGGACTTGGGGGTTCTTGTGGATGAAAAGTTGGACATGACCTAGCAATGTGCAGTCACAACCCAGAAAACCAACCACATCCTGGGCTGCATCCAAAGCAGCGTGGCCAGCAGGGCAAGGGAGGGGATTCTCCTCCTCTGCCCTTGTGAGACCCCACCTGGAGTGCTGTGTCCAGGTCGGGGATCCTCAGGACAGGAAAGGGGTGAACCTGTTGGAGTGGTTCCAGAGGAAGGCCATGACGATGATCCAAGGGCTGGAACACTTCTACAAACACAGGCTGAGAGAGCAGGGATTGTTCAGCAGCCAACCAGTACTTAAAGGGTGCTTTAAAAAGTGAGGGAGAGTGACTTTTTACACAAGCAGATAATGCCAGGACAAGGGGGCATTGTTTTGAACTAAAAGAAGAGAGATTAGATTAGATTAGATTAGATTAGATTAGATTAGATTAGATTAGATTAGATATTAGGAAAAAAGTCTTTGCTGTGAGGGTGTTGAGACACTAGAACATATTGCCCAGAGAAGTTGTGGATGCCCCATCCCTGAAAGTGTTCAAGGCCAGGTTGGATGGGGCTCTGAGCAACCTGGTCTAGTGGGTGATATCCCCACCCATTGGCAGGGGTTTGGAACTAGGTGATCTCTTAACAGCCCTTCCAACCCAAGCGATTCTATCATAAATTCTGTGGTTTAGGAATTAATTGCAGGATCTGTCTTTTCCAGAACAAAGCACCAAATTATTTAAGTTGGTCTTTTTAAACAGTCTTTTTCGTATTGACCAAAAAAAGCCCCACCTAGTAGTAGAAACTCTCTGGAGAGCAGGGTAACATGTTCTTCTGCTAATGCTTGCTCTCTTCCATACACATGCTCTCCCTTATGCTGCCACTTTCTCCCTTTCTACTTCCTCCTCCACCCCAAGAGAGTCAACAATATCTGGATAAGTATGTTAAAAATGCATTGTCATTTGATGCTATTATTGTTGTAGATAAAACTGAAAACTGAAATGATGCAGTTGGAGAATGAGACAGCAGACATTACTCACCATTATTACTTAGGTAAGTGCAGTTGTACCATAGAAAAACCAAGAGTCTTAAATTAGCAGCAGATTAATGTTTCATCTGAGTACATGACACTTCTGGAAGTTATCGCAGCAGTCATCTCTGAATAACTTGTTAGAGGCGGTAGGTGTTTTAGTAACACCTAAAGCTTGTTTCCATAGTGTTTGAACTTGCACTCTCTACGGTGTGAGTAGAAGCTCTGTGTGTAACTCATTCTCCGAACAGTGTGGGAGGTGTGGTCAGCTCCCCAGGGCCAGTGGAGCATCAGTTCTGAGATCAGCACTAACCCTTGGCCTGCATGTGCTACTCTGCTTCTTTTCCAGAAACTCACTGTGTTTCTGCTGCATCTCTATTCCCCTGAACTTACTTACATTTTTAATTCAGCACTTGGGGAGCATATGGATTAATTTATTATTTCACACTTTTTCCAGTATGATTTTATGGATGCTTAAAAGCATTCTAGCCTGCCACTGTTAGGGTAGGCTAGTGAAATCTATTGCAATACTTCAGTGCTATGGTATAGTTTAAGAAGTTGACTTCATCTCAAAGAGAAATGACTTAAGAATATGGATAATGTAAAACTATTAACATATCTATATCTCTAAAAAGTAGGTATGGTGACTTTGAGAGCATGCTGATACTAAATCATACACCCTGCAACAAAAGCCATTCTGATTAATATCTGTCTTGAATGTAAGCTGTCCACTGCAATAGATGAGTGTTTTTCTTTCTGTCTGCAGGACAAATTTTGCTCTTGTTTTAGCAGGACAATACCTTCAACTTTGCAATTTTATTTTATAGGGAAAAAGTGTGAGATTTTGGAAGATATGAACAGGCACCTGGAAGCCGTACTCAAAGACAAGAGGGCCCTCAGAAAGAGGCTGATAAAACACAGATGTCAAGAGAGCCTGCCTATTGAGGCTACTTTTCACAAGTAGGCACACAGAAAATAATTGTTCTTGTATGCATGAGTCCAAATTAATTTGAACTGGTAGACAGTAAAAATCACATGCTTTCATTAATTTTTCCAGTGGTAAAAATAGACATAAAAAATGGTAGCAGAACCTCAGCTAGTAGTTTTATCATTGATAAATTCATAGGAAGGTAGTGATACAAATTTTATGCATATTTACGTAGGTTAATGGGCTTGTCTTTAGAAGTGTACAGAACAAGTTGTGATGTATTGTTTTAAACAAATATGCTACATGCTGGATTTGTTATGCTTCTCCCAAGCAGGAGTTGTTACTTTAGCACTGGGTGTCTTCCTTCCACTGTTGCTTACTTGGAACTAAGCAGGAATGATTCCCAGGCATGCATACTGCATTTTAAAAGTACAGTCCTTCTTCTTATGGTCTAAAAATCTAGCCCAAGTACTGAAGAAGTGGCTGTTCACTTCTGTAATTCCTGCCCTGCGTGTTGCTAAGAGTCATACAAGAAGTGTAATTGCAGAAAAATGAATCAGATGGTTAGGAACTTGCCCAAAGCTGGAGAAGGGGACTAAGAAAAGCAGGGCAATGAAAAAATGGGTTAGAGGTATTAAATTCCTGTTGTTTAGCACAACTTTTGAGCTCATTTTTGGTTACAGGTGTATAGTAGAGTTGCTGACTGAGGCTGTGACTTTCATTGAGAAGCTTGAAAGCCATTTGCAGTCTGTAAGAAGCATCCCTCAGATACCACAGATGATGAACAATATGGTGAGTAGTAAAAGAACTGAACCTGCTGTCTTCTCCAGCATGAAAAATGCAATGCTGTTTGGTTGTTTAGGTTACTTTTATGTCCTGATAGACTGACAGGATGTATAGAAATTAAATCCAACCCTCTTCTGTTTTAGGACACCGCTTTGTCAAAAACAGAGGTGCTCATTATAGAGTTGGAGGAGCTGACAGAGCAAATACTGAAATGGAAAGAACTGCAAAAGGAAGCGTATTCTAACAGCCTATGCAATACTGCTGACTTGGACTTCGGCTTATCTTTAACCTAACAAACAATTTTTCTCAAATAGGATGACTATTCAAAGAACTACCTTCTTAGGGTCTTCTGTGAAAACTGTAACACAGGTGTCTTTTAATCCAAAAGAGACTTTGTAGATAGTTATATTTCTGTTATTAAGTAGCAGTTCTCCAACTATTTACTAAAAAAAAGTGTGATAAGCAGTAGTTCATAGGGTGCTGAGAAGCCTGTTAAGGAGTACCTTTTTGAAATAGTTGGTTAGGAGTCCCTTGGAGCCTGTATCTTCAATGGAAAATTGTTTTGATATTTCTTTTGCACTTGCTATAGTATCATTATTCATTTTTGTAAGCATCTTGATAAAACACTGTATTTTGTACATCACTATAAAACTTCAATAAAAGCACTAAATTTCAAAAGCTCAGTTTCTCGCTTTTAATTTTGTTATAAAATCTTAGGTCCAAGCTTATGCTTCCATAGGAGTTCCAATCAAGAATTTAAATTAGTTTTAAATTAGACTTTATTATGACTGATGTGGTTTTGTGGGGAGGCAGGAAATGGACTTGGTGATATATGGCAGGTCTACTGATTTGCAAACCATGCTTCAATGACAGTGAATATATTCTTGATACTCAATGATATACATATATTCTCCAGATTGTCTTTTTCTGTTGCTTGCCCTATTTTCAGTGTCCCACTTAGAATAAAACTCTTGTTCCATGAGTAGATTGATAGTTTATCAAAAGCATTGATTGTTCCAGTTTGTAACCCTCATGAAGAGACACGTTGTTGAAATGTCACAGGCAGGACATCTATAAACCAGGATAGTTGGTTGTCTTTGGAGGGTGCCCAGTTTTGTATTCAGGGTACGGAGCAGACAGAAGTGGTGCAGATGTATTCCATTCTACCGTTGTATTGTTTGTTACATGAACATCCAACCTGTTGACCTCTGTTGCTGAAATAAGAGCATTTTGCTTTTTCCAAGTAACCACTGGGTGGCTCAGTACCACAAAGTTCACAAATTTATCTGAGTTGCATATAAACTTAAAGCAGAATTAAGGAAGAAATCTTTGGCTCTTTGTTGAGCGCACTCTATTATGACTTATTTGTATTTGGTCTATTTTTTATTTGAAGTTTTCTGAGAATCTCCTTTTAATCTTTGTAACCATTCTGTAGGGTATGAAGACAAGACATCCAATTTAACAGATCTCTAGTATACTATGTAAGCTATAGCAATGTTCCTCTCTGCTGCTGTTGAGGAAAGTTAAGAGGATAGAAACAATTTGAATTAGGTTAAGCAGAATGTCACTAGGTAGAATCTAAGAATATAAACACATGTTCAAGTCCCACAAACTTTAATGGGGTCTTTGTGTCAACACTTGCTATACGTCATTGCAGGATTTGAGTCCAAAGTCCCATGTCTGTTGTTTCAGATGTGGAAATAAAGGTTTTCCACACAACTGCAAAGAAGCTGACATTTTTACTGAAAATGCTTTGCACGTTCTGTGAGATGGGAGAAAACAGGACAAGAGGGGATCATAGGCTGGACTTGATGAGCTGAGTCTTTTCCAACCTAATTGATTCTGTGATTTTTGTGAATCAACATCCTCTACATGTATCATAGGCCTAGCCTCTCACTCTCAATGTCTCACAGTGATGGTTTAGGTCAGGCAAATTAAAGCTGTTGTGATTTAATAATTTCAGAGTGCAATGAAAATATTCTAGTCAATTTGTTCCTTGTAACTCTTTGAAATACGTGTTTTTGCCATATCCCAAAGAGTTGAGTATATTTTCTTCTTTTACTGTATCTGCTATTGAAGAGTTGACTCTGGAGTTGGTAAAGTTTACCTAATTGCCATTTGCCAGTAATGTGTCAATTAATTCTTCAGTGTAATTTAAAGGCATAAATCTATTGAAGTATACAGTGATTCACAGCTTGTAGGTATTTACTTTAGCATCTCTGTGGTGAATGAAGTACTGGGTCCAAAGGATCCATCCCATACTTCACTTAGGAAAGTTTCTGGAATGTGATACCTTTTTCATTTAAATATAACATTTCTGGAGTTAAAGGCAAACTATCCCATGAGAAGAACTATACTTAAAGTAAAAAAAAGCAGTACAGTTAAAAGTCAATTTAAACAGAAGTTTAAATATAAAAACAGCATAGGACTCTAAAACTCTCATACATGATATTCAGATATGGCTCAGTTTATCGTATTTTGAAATGCAAAACCAGAAGTCCATTTAAAAATTTGGGTTGGCAAAAAGAATTGTCAAAACCAAACAGGATTTGTCTATTGAGCCTGGCATCTTCTTTATGCCAGTGCTACTTGCTTTTGCATCTTCCTGGTAATATGCTGACGGAGACAGTATTCTAAAATAAATTTTTAAAAAACTTCCTGTGATTTTTATATTACCCTAAGTACAAAACTTCTATCAATGCAACAACTAGATACTGATTTCAATTAAACTTCTTTGGAAGTTTCAAAATTTTCTTTTAGCTCCTAAGTACGACACACACGAAGACGGGATGTTTCCAAAGGAATCTAAAACACTTGAGACCTTTCCTTTAGCACTAATAAGGAAGGGATACTTGCCTTCCCTAAATTCCTATCAAATTAATGTGGAGTGCTTAGAGTGCTCGTCCCTGGTGAGCGCTTTAAGGGCAGCACCCTTAATCGGACTGGCGGCTTTGAACTCGGGTAAAACCCGCGCTGGTTTGCTGCTGCAGAAGAGAATTTGGGGGAGAGCGCCGGAAATCACCGTCTCTTTCTCTGGGGGTGCCGCTCTCCCGGGCAGGCCTGTCCCAGGCGGAAAAGCGCGCTTTGGATGCTGGAGAAGCTGCCGCCTGCTCGGGGCAGACCTTCTCCGCCCGGGGACGCTTCCCCGGCGTTCCCTCCCGGCGGGGCTGCCGGGGCCGGGCTCTCTGCTGCCCTGCCCTCCGCTGCGGGCGGGCGGNGGGCGCGGGGGTCGCGGAGGGGCGCGGGGGGTCCCGGGGCCGCGGCAGCGGGGGAGCTCGGGTGCCGCTGGTCCTTCAGCCGGGACGGGACCGCCGCCCGGGGGCGGCTTAGCCGGGACTGAGGGAGGGACGGCAGGCGCCGGGCAGCTCAGCGGAACGGCAGGAGCAGTGGCAGCCTCTCGCCGCCTCCCTTTCCCGCTCGGAAAGGGCTCTTAGAAAAGTCACCCAGTGGAACTGTTAGGCTGACTTCCCTCTTCCTGAGCTCCCCAAAATAGGACAATTGTCATACAGTGTCAAGGAGCCTTCCCTTCCCCTGCTGCTGTTGCTGTTTTTTCCAGCGGGAGGCAGAGCCGGATATTCCCATTGTCGCTCAGCTCCGCTCCCTCCCCGGCTTGCTTGGCTCCAATGGAAAGCCCAAAAGCTACATGATACGGCTTGAAGACAACTCCCACAAACAAGAAGATGCCGTAGCACAATGCTCTGGTGTTATTTGTATAAATTACATGCTTAAAACCTTGCAGACTTTGGAAATTTGGAGAGGAAAAGGAAGAGAAAAAGCGAGCAGCCCGAATATCAGTGGCTGGTAATTTACTCCTCCTGTTAGAGAAATGCTACAGCAGTCCAAACAGGAATGATTTAAAAAGTGGTACAAGCTCTGAGCGCCAGTCTTTGCTTTGATGCTGCCTTTCTTTTTGGCATGAGTCCCTCATGTTGTCTTCTGACTGCACGGACTTTTGTGATAAATAACTCTTTCATGCAGTAGAGAAAACGATTCTTGAAGAGCTGCCCAACCAGAAAACTAGCCTAGTCATTTAGCCAGCAGTACACTAGCATATTTTGGACTCTTTCGTTCTTATTTGTCTATAAACTTTTTTTTTCTTTTTTTTCTTTTTCAAAAAGAAAGACACCAGGGAGTTTTGAATCAAATTTAAAATTCCACCCAAAACAAGCCTGCTGGTATTAATAGAGAAGGGAAATGTGCAAACTAATTTACAGGTTTTCAATACATTTTGCCTTTAAGTTAAAGCTAACTGATTTTAAAAATACTCTGTCCATAATTTTGTTTAAAATCATGCTTGGGTTATATAGTTCTGATTTGTTGTATAGCTGTGAATGGAACAGATTTTAATAGACACTGTCATATATTAAGAAGAGTTGCAGCATTGAAGTAAGCTTAGCTTAACCTCTTAATCCTTGGTGTTGCATTAGTGGTGGATATATTATTTGATTTTTATCATTATCTTCCCTCTCATTAGATCCTGCTTGGTGATGAATGTTGCATCACATCTGTCTTAATGTTTTTTCCGGGTGGGTTGCTTTAAATAGTGCATAATAGTGAATATATCATTATAGCATTTAACAGCACCTGTAACTGTCAGATAAGGTGTGATAAACAGGAAAACCTTTGATGTACTCAGTGTGTGCCAGCTGTTTGGAGAGGGATGTAGTTTGGAGAGGAGGGTAGGATCAGAGAGGTGGGCAGCTTCTTGCACAGGGGAGAAATTAATCTGAGGCTGAAACAGAAATGTTTGTGTGAAGGTGAGAGTAGAAACTCAGGGGTAATGCAGGGAGAAACTGTTAAATAATTCCATCTACTCAGCTCATGATGGTGTAAAAGGGATGGGGAGGGAGGCAGAGACCAGTCTCATGGTGCTTGACCCCAGAGGCAACAGGCCAGTTGTTCCTTCTACTGTGCTGCCACGGCTGAGGTCAGGAAAAGCATTTCATGATGGATTTTTATATTTTATAAATGGGAAGAGGAAGTGGTTGTATATTCTCATTGACATGAGAAATTGCTTTCTAGCCTTGAACAAAATTGTCCAAATGTAATGACTTAGAGGCAAATACCAAATAAATGAAGGCTTTGACTAACCTTGATAGACATTGAAAGGACTAAAATTCTCAGTGGGAGTAAAGGTCTGCTCTTTTCCAGCTTTACTGTTTCCATACTGTCATCACACAAACCTCTCACTATCTCTGTACACACACTCTGCAATTGCCCCAACAGGGTACCCATGTTGCCACAGCTTCTATGATCTTTTAGGTGTTTTAAAAAGGAAGACTTCCTGCAGTAAAAATTTCAGTTCAACTGGATTGAAGTACTGTGATTTGTACAATCTCAATTCCAGCCAAAAATACTAAACCCGGCCTTTTAAGAGTACCAGAAACTGGAAAGCTGCGGGCAAAGGCTAGAACTCGTGGGTCAGTTGGTTGTTTCTAGACTGTCATGCAAACTTCCTCATTGCTGCTCCATTTAATTTACAATGGCAGATGAACACTGGTTTTGCATCTTAAAATTTACTGAAAATTCAGACGTTAAAAAATGTTAATGCAGGAGTTCCCAAAATTTTTGTTATCTGGCATAAGGCAAAGAGTAGTCTTTTTGTTCTGTGTCTGTATGGAGCCTATCACAGTGCATTCTTTGACAGAGAACTCCTATGCCCAAACAATCCATAACAGAGATAAAGCAAGCACAGATACAGAAAATGCAGAAGTTTTTCCATTGCCTGAAGTTTAAACAGCCTGTAGCCAGCGTTCTTCATAATGCTATCAGTCATTCTGTAACAGACTAAATGAGTTTTTATCACCAAAATATAGTTCTGTGTGTAAATTCAGTCAAATATTTTCCCTGGAGTAACATTTAAAAGTCTTTATTGCGCATTTACTTTTCTACATTCTAGAAAAGATTTGTTACATTGTGGTTACACTGATACTTGCTCTCTGTAAATACATTTCCCCCATAGAATGGAATATAGAAGCCTGAAGGGGTGCATTAAATTGTCTATAGCCATAGGTAATAATCAGGTATTAAATAGGAGCTGGGAACTGATGAAATCCCTTTATGGTTTATTTCCGGACATCTTATGCTTGGTCTACTGGATGTGAGACTTTTGTAAGGAAAGTGTAATGTTTTTTTTGGCTGTCAGTCAGAAGTTGTTGATGGGAACACTTTGAATGCTAGCACGTAACTATGTGAACTAGGAATGTTGTTGCTCTTTCTTTTTTGATTGCTCTGTGGAGGATGCCAACACTCCAGTCTGCAGTGTGGTGCTGTGATAGGAGACCTCACCCTCCAGACTGGAAATGATGTGACCGGCTGAGAAAGTATTCAGATATTTCAGTACTGTGTCCAGGGCTCTCCTTGTGCCTGGGTAGCTCTCCTAATGCTCTGTTGGGGGTTTGTTTGCTACAGAAACACCTACAGTGTTGGATTTGTCCTTTTACTTTTTTATGTAGACCAGCAGAAACCAACACTAGTTGGTTTCTGTGCTGCTAGGTTCAAGCATGTTTGTCCCTTTGCTGTGGTTACCCATCACAATTCTAGTACCTGCTTGTGGCTGCTGATTGCTCTTGTAGGGGATCTCAGCGCTGTGTTATGTAAGAGGAGAGAGGGAGGGCTGTTTGTGCATGGGGGCACTCCGGGAGGGGAGTGATCCGTGTGTCCAGGGCAGTGCTGCGCTGGGACCAGGATGGAGCACAGCTGCCTCGTGCCTTTCCCTCCCTCGTCCACTACACCTGCTCTCCATCCAGCTGGTCTCAGTTCACTTGTGTGTACCCAGGATTCAGTCCTTTATCACAGTGTAGTTTGAGAGCTGCTACATAAGTCAGAGATAGGAAAGAAGAATTTTTAAAAAACAGTGCTCTATATCACAATGAAGAGTCTCATGCATTTCTATAGGATTCTCTTCTTAGCATGCACCAGTGACTAGAAGACATTTTATTCCCTCATGAATTGTGGATTGAGCCCTGGGTAAATCCTCCACAGTAAATCTGTTTAGTTCAATTGTAAAGTTATAGTGTTGTTAGTGAAAAACTTGACACTAGGGCTTCCAAATTTCCTTGTGATGCTTTTTGAAACTTTAAAGTACTTTGCTTCAGGGATAGTGCCCTGGAGTTTGGGAGTTACTTGTGCAGAACTGAGCAAAACATAAGACATATTCTGCTGCTGAAAATATCATCTCCACTTTTCAGCTGCTTCTCTGGCCTGGAAAAGGAGAGAGTTCTTATTTGAGAGAGTCTTTCCTGGTGTCTTTAATAACTCACAAATGAACTTTCCCATCCTCTATGAACTTCACGAACATGTCACCTGAAAGAGCTGCCGAACAGATTAATTGATCCATAAGCTGCCCTTTGCCTTTCTTCTGCTTTGCATTGTTTCTGAGCTGTAACTTGAAGCCTCTGGCCAGCTATGTATTCCCCAGTTCTGTCAGGAGTTCCTGACTTTGTCCTCCGCACTCTGGCAAATGAAAGCACCAAAGAATTGTCTGGGTAGTCCCAGGTGGCAAAGCTGAACCACACTTCCAGCTGTGCAGGTGTTTATTATCACAGTCTGAGCTGCAACAGTTGTTTTCCTCATTGCTGCTGCTCTGTATGACATTTTCCTCTAGTGGCCTTCGTGGAATTCAGCAGTTAGTGGGGCTTGAGGATAGGATGGGAAGGAGGAGTTAAGTTTGTGGTCCTAAGAACTCAGGTGAGCAAGCCCATGCCTGTGAGGGAATTTTAGGGAAAGTTCCTCACTAAGAGTTTGTAGAAAATGGCTTGGTATGCAAGGTTGACCTGAGCAGTGTGCTGAGCATGGCTTCACTGAATAGCTGAGAAGGGAGCTCATCTGATGGCTGCATCATGATGTGAATATTTTAAATCTATTGAAAAGGAAAGCTATGTGGAAAAATAAAATTACTTTCAGATAATTTTGGAAATGATACAAAGTAAATCACTATTGGTTTTTACTTTGTTAACTAGTCTCTGCTGTGCTCTCCTTTGTTCTTTCTAATCACATTATAGTAAACAAAGGAAGGATTATTTTGCAAGGAAGACTTATTGCTGTTTTATAGACTGTGCTATTAGCTATTCTACATGTTCATGTGTAACCACAAGAACTTAGATACAATGTGGTCTACTGCTGACAAGAGCGATAACTTGTGGTAAATTTTCTAGAAAACATTACTTGAATCTTATGCGTAACAGATGTTAAATGCTTTATCAAAATAAAACTAAAGCAACAGCAGATTGGAGCTTGTTGTTGTTCTCATTCTTGTCTATTTTCATATATATATATTCCTTGCGACTTTGGTGCTGTCGCCCTCTCACACAGAGAGAAATGGCTGCTGTGCATCTACTTTTATCTACTTTTATCTGCTGTGGTAGTTGAGTGAATGTTGTCCCTCCGTGTCTCTCTGTTACACATGGGTTTTGGGATTGGTACCTGATGGTAAGAAAGAGCTGTCTCAGGCCTCCAAGAGCATTTTGCTGTCTGAAAATCTGTATGAACTCCATTGTTTATGCATTGCTCATGATTTCAAGCTTCTCTTCCACAGCAGAGCTGGGATTTTTAGAATAAAAGTTGAGATTTTAATTTTGGTTTTATAAAGAAAGTTCCTCTCCAAACAAATGTATTTTAACATTTGCGTATCCTGCTAAGGTTAAATTGACATCTTTTCCTCCATCTATCAACTTGTTTTTTTCTTTTACTTAGTCTAATAGTTAAAGTTTCATGTAAGCTACCATTGAGGTGGCTGCTCTTTTCTCTTAGCATCTGTGCTTGGCATTAGCAGGTGGTTTCCATAAGCCATATCTGTGCCTTTATAAGAGTACTGCATCAGCAGCTTTTCCCAGATGTATTTTTCTTGAAGTTGCATGAACCAAGTTTTCTAAGTTTGGTAAAGGGAAGACTTTCTAGCTTGCTAAAAGAGCAGAACTCTACATGACCCTGAGATGAGCTCAGCTGGTCAGAGCACGGTGCTGATAACACCAGGGTTGTAGGTTTGATCCTCATATGGGCCATTCCTTGAGCTGGTCTCAAGGGTCCTTGTGGGTCTCTTCCAGCTTGGAATATTCTGTGATGTACTAAGTGGCCACTGCTGCCCATTTCATGGAAGATGAAACCTCTGCTGGTGTTAGGTGACAATACAAATTTGCCTGAGCTCATTTAAGCCAGGAGCACAAGGTGCTACCTACTGATGGTTTACTTCCCAGAATAAGAGGCTGTCTCTTACCTTGTTGCCCACGGAAAAGCAGTTACAACAATATCGTAAAACACCAACTGCAAAACCAGCTTTTGGAAGCCTTCTATTTTCTCCTAATATTTTGCAATTTCATAGAACACATTTCTCTCAAGTCCTAAGAATACTTTATGAGCATAGAATGTTTTGGAGCAGGGATCAGACTTTTGTATGCAGCAAAGAAAAAGGAGGCACAATGGCATTAAATAACCGGGCTGGAGCCATGTCTTTGCTGGGTGGTTTCATTCTCTAGGACCACATACTCTATCTGAGAGAAGCTGCAGTAGTGTAAGGTGATGTGACTTCATGCACAGAGATCACATCTCCCCTGGGGACTGATGCACTCTTTGGATGCTAAGTTTTGTGGAGTACATGGTGAGACATCACTGCTGTGCACAGAGAATTTATGTGAGTAGGATTGGGTAGGATTCCCAGAGTTTCCTTTTCTTTAATCCAGTGCTTTATGTGAACTTTAGAAAGCAGTGCACTTCTAAAATTTTACTGCCACCTTCCTATCTGTAGCATATATTTAAAAGAAAATGAGTTTTGCCCCTCTGTTTGTAAAATCTAAAGGTCTACTATAGTAGCTTCTTTTAATAATAAAAAAATAATAAAATGAAAGAGGTACCAAAGCAGGAAGGGTGAGACAGCACATTGCAGCATTCAGTGTCACAGCCATTAATTTGACTATGATCCCAGATTGAAGTTCTGTCCAGGTGGAATGAAGATTGACTTCTGTATCCAAATTCTGGTTTGCATGGAAAACATGGCATTTGTACAGAATTCCTTTGATGCGAAAGTCCAAATTATATGATGTCATTGCTCAGTAAACAGCTGTGAAATCAAGGGTGGAGGAAACGGCACTGACTGGACTGTAGCTTTGTTTTAAATCCTCCTTATTTAATGCTTGTTTAAATGCTGGTGGTATGACAGATGAAAAGGGCTTTTTCCTCTCCTCTTCCCTCCTCCCCTCCATGTCTCTGCATGAGAAGAAAACATCATTATTCCACAACAATTCAAAGCACTGCTGGATCATCAGGAGTATTTCTGACTTGGATTTATCAAGGAAGACGCCTCATGGTTATATCTGCACCAAATATTCATATTTTTATTGCTGTATAGTATTTGAAAAGGAGAATGGGGGAAACCACACAAGAATAATAGTAATCACTAGGATTGGTGGTTTTTGACTTTCCGATTGTGTTAGGCATTATAAGAGCCAATGAAAGCTCCACGCAGCTGGGAGTAGCCTCAAAAAATTACTTGAGCAGCACATCTCGTATAGCAGCGTGCTGTCTTGGTGAACTCTGTGTACTTGGCTTCAGTAGAGAGTTTAGAATTATTTATAAACATCTGTTCTGAATTTGGTAGGAGGATTGCTGACCGGGTGTGCACTCCCATTTGCAAGACACAGTGAAACAGTTTTGACTTTAAAGAGAAATATCCAAAATGGTATTGGGTAATGAGAATAATGAGAAACAAATCTTAGATTAATTTGATTGATTGTTGATACTTTTTTTTTTACTTAATAAAAAATCCTGCATTGGCCAAAGTAAGGATGTTCATACCGTTAGCACCTGGATTTTGACAGGTTACAGCAGCAGGTATAAGGGTACATATTCTGCTGGTGTTGTGGAGGGATGCTGTGTTTGGGAAAGCTGTGGTTGTTGGTACCTTAACTTGTCAGTAGAGCGCAGAAGCTCTGATGGCTGAAAGCTCTGACGTTCTTCTCTACAATTTTTGATGGAGCAGCATGGAATCTTAGTGCTCTCCTCATTGCACCCTTGGTCTCCCAGCAGGTATATCCTCAACCCATTTGCCTGGGATAACATTCTCTAAAGACTAGCACAGCTGAGAATATGCCCTGCATAGTTTGTTTCTTTGTTTCCATGGCCAAGGTTGGTCAGTCACTCAAGAAGTGCAGAGATGGCAGCTTCTCAAAGACACCTCTGCCAAGGCTGCCAATAAACAAGAGTCAGAGACACTGTACAACACTCTATTAATGGAAAAAAAAAACAAAAAAAAAACCAGATAAATCTGACTAACTGAAGTTTTCCCCATAAAATCTTCAGACTTCATGACCAAGAAAATACTTGGGCTAGATTTTCTTCAGGATTATACACAAGCTGCTGGCATGGTGATTGCATAGGTGTGCCATTAGATGGCACAAAGTGTTGCCAGGTACAAGTGGTAAATGTTTGCCTTACTGATAGGCTGTCACAGTCATGGGTCACGTCCTGGCAAGTGACAGTCCAAGAGACAGCAGCAGTAACTGCTGGTATACATCCTGCCACAGAAGGCTACCTTTTTCCTAGCAGAGCCTCTGCAAGAGGGGAGAGATTGATATTCCTGACACACTGCTTTTGAGGGACTATGTTTCAGTACAGGTTGAGATTGGGTCTAGAGTTAATTTGGGTGGTGAGAATTGGCAGGAAAGCATTAAGTACTTGCAATTATTACATTGCAGGGTTATTTTCAAAGCTTCTTTAAAAAATTATTTAAGAATTTTCTTAATTCTGTATATATTTGCTGTATATATTTGCTTTGGTATGTTTGATTACTTTGGTGAGTACTTTGCGGGCCTGTATTTGTAGAAGCTGTTTTGTTGCATGACATGTTTACTGCTAATGGCTACAGTATTTTTGCTTTATCACATGTACATGTTCCTAAAACAAACAGGCAACTTTTAGAAAGTCAGCTTCCTTTGTTCTCCAAATGCCTGACTGTTATTTGAGAGGGTGGAGGAGAAGTGGGGCAAATTTTAGAATGTATAAAAAATACAACTTCCCTTTTTCTTTCCACCCACTGTTTCCTCCAGCTCTGCATACCTCCTTGCACTTCCATGCTCTGTGTCTGAGCTCATCTCACTCACAGATCCAGCAAGCTGTGGAAGTGTCCCTCTCCGGGGTCTTGATCCTCCCATGATTGTTTCCCACTGGCTCATTCTCGCAGACTGTCTTTTGCCCTGTGGGGTTGCATTAGCTTTACGTGTTGGCTGCAAAAATGATTTGTCATAGCAACAGCGAATGGTAGGAGATTTCCTTTGGGCTGCCCGTATCTTCTGGACTGCTGCAGCAGCTTAGTTTCTGTCAGGTCTCCCTTGTAGCTCCCCATTACAGCCCTGCCGCTGCATACTGTACTTGTGTCACTGTTCTGTTGCTGGGTCTGCATTTCTCTAAAGCTTTCTGTGACTGACAAGATGCAGGTCTTCCCTGGGACAAGTACCATTAAGTGGTGTTTCTACAGCTTTATCTTTGTACAGGTAACTTGTTTTCATGGAAAGTAATTTAGGAGAGGCATTTCCCAAACACAGCATGCGTTTTCCAAGAAGTGGGGGAGAAAAGAGGACAGGGAAACTAAACCACAGTCACTTCTGAGCAGCAGAAGTCAAACGTGTTACTAGAGAAGCATACTTTGAAGTTGATTTTATTGGTGCAAAGAATACAGTTTTCATACCTGTGGAGCAGAGCACCCATTCCTAAGGATGGTGGGTTGCTTTGTCATTCAAGTGCAAACTGTTGCACATATGTGTAAGACTGTACTGACAAACACAGGTTTTGCTGAGAGAGCTTTTGTAGTATTTGCAATCTGGAGTAAAGGTCAAAATATCTAGAACAGCTGTGACTCTGATTTTCCTCCTGGGCTTTAATTAAGAAACTGTGCTTTCTTTCCCAAAGTTCTCTGTTTTGTACCTAAATGAAGCATGATATAAACGTGTTTACAGGGCATTCAAATGCATGCTCTGTAGAGCTGGTGGCAGCTACAGGTTGCTTTGTTTGTGCTCCCTGGTCTCTGGCTGTAAGCTGCAGCAGAAGGGAGGGGTCTCCATTCCCACCACCACGTGTTCCTGCCCTTTCTCTTGCTTTGGCTCAGCAACTTGTGTGACCGCTGTGCTCAGTGCTCTGGAAGGGCTTGTGAGTCCTGTGACACCTTGATTATTTATTTTGGTGTGGGGTTTTTTCTCTGATCACAGCTGATCTGAGCCATTGCATGGGTGTGTGATTGCTAGAAAGTAGAAACACATGTGGGAGGTTGGGGCAGCAAAGAGAAATTGCCTCTTTCAGCAACAGTCTGGAGCTAAGATAAAAGTCTGGGTGCTGTGAATAAGCACCCAGAGCAAGGGGAGATTTTAGTTCTGTCTCTGTTTTCTGGTGGCTTTCTTGTTTTGTGAGACTCAAACAAAGGTACTTGATTGCTGCATAGAGCTTTATGTCTGCATAGTGTGGAATCTTTGACATCCTCTGGTAAAAGGTGGCAGTTTCATTTTGTGTTGTCTGTATTTTACTGGGTTTATGTTTATTTTATTATAAGTAGATTGTAAATATGAGTATAAAATTTTTTATATCCTGAAATTTTTTGTATCTCAAAGACTTTATGTTTGGGATTTCTTCTCTATCTTTAATCTTTAGTAATGACTAGCCTGTGAGCCCATCAGTCTATAAGAACCCACAATGTAAAGTCACTTGTTCATAGGGTTATGTATAACAGATGTGGTCTGAAGGCAGTGAGCTTCATGTAATTTTTATAGCTTGGGTTGAAAACACTGTTTGTTGTTTAGGTTGCCTTACTTCTGCAACTAGAATACCCTGGCATTTAAAACGATTAAAAGCTTTTCCAGATTTCAACCATTTGAGTACAAATGTTGTATTCATGAATGCCTGCTTCAGACTAGATTTGTTAAAATTATTTCTAAGCTTTACCCAGAACAGTTCAGCTGCTGCAGGAGATAAGGTTAGGGGCAAAGTTATGTTTTAAAATGTATAAAAGCTACTTATGGGGACCTTTTATTTGAATTCCCCAATTGATTTTAACATATGAAATCTGATGTGATTCACATCTCAATCTACCCATTTCTGCCCAAGTTCTAAGTAACTAAAACACTTTAACGTGCTTAGTGAAGACTTGTAATAGCATAGCAGGTAAAAGCTTTGAGGAATCTGATTTCCCTCAGCTTGAATTCTCTAGTGTTGACCAAATCATGCTTGCATCATCTCCTTAAGTAAAAAATCTCATTGTTTGAGTATTGCTTTAATAAGTTGAGCTCAGTGTTGTCCAAGTCACAAATGAAGCCCAGGAATGGGACCTGAGAACAAGGTCTTCCCTCTGATTTATTCTCAATAATCTGTTTGCTGACTTCATCTGGTGCCCAGGAAGAAACAGTGGTTTAATTGTGGAGTGTGCAAGTAAACTTGGGTTAGACATTGGAAGAACTGACAAAAAGAGCAGGATTATGTATCTTTGGAGCAGAGATATCAGCCATGACTAGCTACAATGCAGTAGGAGAAGGGACAGGAGACCTGGAGAGCAGATTAAGAATGCCCTGGGCAAGATGGGCATGATATCAGTGAGAACATATAGCACATACTTGTAGGGAATGACCTGTGTGCATAGGAGGGGAAGCATAGGAACTCGATGAGCTATTTAGGCTGATAAAACTGGAGCATTAAGGACTGAAAATTAAGGATGCTCATGGGATTGGAAAGCAGGATAGGGCCAAGATCATACTTGGACAGCGAAGGAAAGAGTATGTGTAACCGAGGCAAGCTCTCTCCTAAAGGATCCCTCTATTTTTGTCTTCTGCTGTTCTTAAAATATTGTGAAATTCTGTCAAAATGTCCCATTGCCTCTTAAATCAGATGCTGTATGGGGTAATTGTCAGCTTTGTCCAGTAGCTCACCTGGCAGAGATTTGTACATGAATATGTAAGTCACCTAAATAACTCACACTGGAAAGCATTTGCTTGTCAAAACATCTATAAAGTTACACATGTCCAGGTTAAATGCATCAGTTGCACATTTCCACCTTAGGCAGTCACAGCCTGTATCCTTAGGCACTGTTCTTTGTTTGTTTGTTCTTTGGGGAGCCTTGTGAGGCCTCCGTTCTGTTCTCAGCTGTACATAATGCAACATTTGGTACCCAGCTGTACATAATGTGTTTCCCTTTCTCTTGGGATCTGACTTGGGGCTCGGGTGACTGATGTGTTGAACAGCTGAACACTCACAGCTTAACTAAAATCTCTGGGAGATGTGCTTATATTTTCTATGTGAAGTGTCACGTATAAGTTATGTACTACAGGAAGTACCAAGTTCAGCCTGTCTCAAGGAGGGTACCTCAAAAATCAATAATATGGAGCAAGAGACTTTAAGGTAAAGCTTTAATTCTGTCTGCAAAAGGGAACAGTTATGCTCAGAAATGTGCTTAAAACCTCTTTATGCTTGGTATGTTCAAATGGTGCAGTGATTGTCTTCGTGGAAGTCTTAAGTGTCCTAAGGCATTGTTTTGAATGTTGTTTTGGTACAGAAAGCAGGCGGTAAAAACTGAGAAGCGGAGAGACCCAAGGCGGGGCATGTTGTGCTTTGTGCCACCCGGAGCCCTCAGTGAAGGCAGATTGTAATCGATGGGGGACCAAATACTTCTGCACACATGTAAAGGAACCTGTTAAAGATCTAGGGCCGTGAATGAGCAGTTGTCAGCTGGGTTTGAATTTTCTAACTCTTGTTTTATCTGAGCTAGTTTTTAACTGACCTCATGATACTGATCCAGCTGATTATCAGGAGATATATATACATCTGATCTCAAATGACAGTATGTCTTCACCTTAACTTTTAAAAAAGTTTGACAAAACTGCACTAAGGACAAAATTATTGTTATTGTTGGGGGGGTGTTGTTTTTTTTTTTTCTTTGTCATTTATCATTCTTTTCTAATATGACTCATTTTGGATGTGGAAATTGTCTGTAGTAGCCAGTCATAGCTGCTTCCAATGAGAGATTTAGACAGTATGTATGAGTGCACAGTCCTTTGCACTTTAGGAGTAATCCTGTCCATTTACATTTCAGGAGAGTTTTTTGGTTTTATTGTTTGTTTGGCTTTTTTTGTTTTCTAAAGAGTGCTTTTTTGAGGACTACAATAAACACTTTGGGTTAAGTGGTAAAAATCAGATAGTGCAACCTAACGACTCTTGTGGCTCACAAGTCTGTGACATGGATCCCTACTCCACAAAGCATAGCCAGTCTACCAGTGCTCCACTCTTACTTCCTTGTAAAAGTAATTTAAAGCAACAAGTCTTGAAGAGAAATAAAATCGTTACAATGTATTCAGGAAAAACGCTTTGGAGCCCTTTAATCACCACAGTCTTAAGGGATTTTTAGCCCCTTGATATTGAGATACCTGAATGCAGATCTGCATATGCTATTTAATGTCGCAGTCTTATCTGGGTATATCTGAAGTATCTGTTTTATAGCTCTGATTTGCAGTTTACTAAAGTAAACATAAATTTCTGAAGTTTAGAAATTTGACCTGCACCTTTCAGTTTCTTTATATTTTCAATGGATTTTTAAAATGTGTTCTGTTTCCAGAGAGAGAGCAGAAGGAGGAAGAGTGATTGTAGAAGTTGATGACAAAGTGGCGAAAGTCAGAAATATAAAGGTATGCTTTTTGTTGTCTTCTCTTTCCCATATAAATATCATGATATCCTGATAACTTTCTCTGTTTGCCTCTATATTGGATCATTCTAATAGAAATATTAAGGGAGAAGTTTAAACCTGCACAGCCCTAGAATTATTGAAGCAGAAATGTGGGGAAGGATTGTTTTGATTTGGGGTTAGTTCATGGGTTTTGGGGTTTTTTTTTGAGATGGGGATGTAACAGGCCCATGTATGTTATATTTGTCTAAGCTTCTGCAATCCTGTTAGTAAATTGTTTAGGATTTTTGCATATCTGGCTGTTACTAACATCTGGATAATTTCTTTCCCTGTCTTTCTCCTCCTTTCCTATTTCCCCTCGGAGTACAACTGATTTGCATGAAATAGAGCAAAAGGTGTAAAGCTACACTTCAGGCCTTGGTAAAAGACCAAGAACTGTAAGAACAAACTGAGTGTAGCCATCATCTTCCTTGAGAGCTCTGGAACCTGCCAGCTTTTTTACTGCTTAAGTTAGTGTGAATGTTGAGGTTATAACAAAGTTCCTTAGCTCAACATTACATGTAGGTGGTGTTAATTTTGTATCATATTTTGACTCGTTACTCTCCTCCTTTGAGTGTTCATAAGCTCATATGTTTTATTACTGATCACTTGAGCAAGATTATATGGAAAGACTTCCAGAGTTCCTTTAATTTCAATAATTGTTGACTGTTGTGCTAGAAAGGCTTCACTGTCATTGTTACAAGCCCATAAAGGTTAAGTTTGGACTGTCCCAATGACAGAAGCATTAGCTTGCAACCACGACAAAGCAAAGGGGAAATTGGGGAAGGCACTTTCATTTTCAGCTATGCAATGGGAAAATTGTTTTTGTCTTATCACTTGGGGCCCCATTTCTGTGATGTGGTTCTCTGAATTCCAGAGAAACATCAAAAGGGTTGTAAAGCTTTCCTGCCAGTACACAGAATTTATAAAGATTAGCTGAATTATGTCTATTGTATGTGTCTTGGAGAACCTTAGCTATAGTGAATGAGCCTTTCAGTAAAAATGCTCTAGCAGGTTTCTCATGGATGTCTCCACCTCACTCTAAGCACCAAAGAAAATTGACTAAAGAGGTTAAACTCTTTGCCATTCCTTTTCCACAATACAGATCAAGATAAACTTCCCATTAACTTGGAAAATGTTTTTTTTTGGGGGTCAGCTTCAGGTCAGCTTTGGTCTTTCTGTCTTTTTCCTTTTATTGTCAGGTTGACAGTAGGCTTGATAGCAGTTGGGACTCAAGAGAAAAAACTGTGGCCTTCAGCTTTGACTATTGCTACTGGTCACTTGATCCCGAAGATCCAAAGTATGCATCTCAGGAAATGGTGAGTGATGTTTCATGTCCATGTTCCCATCCCATTTTGTCCTTCCTAGTCAAATCTTCGGGAAGATACTGAGATGTAGAATACATGAGATCTCCTTTTCTGTTCTGCCCCCATCTTTTCCTTGTTTTGTTTGTAACACCACAGTACTCAGTCCTTTTGTCTAAAGTAGGTGCAGTAGGAATGCAATACCCTTGTTTGTCAAGCAATTCATGCTTTCATTAGACATGTTCAATTTGTAGTGATCATGAATGGTGATGATCTGAGGACTCTAGCTTAGAAATGAGAGTTTTTTCAGGAGCAGGTATCAGGATCTAGAGGGAGAAAGCCCTGAGAGAAAGTAAGAGTGTTGGGGTGATTCTTCTGAGAGGATAAACAGTGAAGTAATCACATCTTTAATGGTAGAAAATTTTACTTAAACCGTATTGTTCAGAGATATTTTCCTCAATAAAGCACCAGAAATCTCTTGTAACTAATGGAGACTCCTCTTACCTTGAGATCCAAGCTGATTAAAAAAGAAGATTGAAGGATTTGGTATTAAAATAGAATGTTATTACAACTCTGTTAATAAACAAGGAATTATTAAATCTACAAATAAATACAGTGCACAGCAAAGCTATCCAAATATTTCATTATATATGCATACAATCACATATTTTGGCATTAAAATCAGTTTTTACTGCTGTTTTGTCTTCAGGATTATACAAATTTCGGTTTTGTCTGTTGTCAGTACAACTGTTTCTGAAATTTTGACCTGTATAATTGTGTTGGTTTTCACATAAATTATCATTTAATACCAAGTTAGTCCTGTAAAATTTGTGTTTCTGATAGAGATGAGCACTGGATTGTTTTACTTTTGGGAGTCAGTATTTGAAAAACTGTCACTTTTGGCAATTAGCAGAACTGTAGGTGAAATTCTTGACTGTGTTTCATTTCCTTCCTGGTACAGTAGTGTGGAAGATGCTTTGGGAAGTGTATTTAGTGTTTAAAAAAGAAAATTGTCTTTCTAAAGTACTTGGCACTATATAAACTTCCATTTTAGGGGTTACAAGTAGCAATTATTTCAATGTTGAGCTGTTTGGGTTCCCCCAGCCCCACTTCTATTTTCTTGTTTGTTTTGATTTTGTGTTCTTTGTGGGTTTCTCACATCTTACAAGTAGAAGCTTGCTTCTTAAAACTGTTGAC
The DNA here is from genome assembly GCA_013397915.1 of Daphoenositta chrysoptera. NCBI lineage: Eukaryota > Metazoa > Chordata > Aves > Passeriformes > Daphoenositta > Daphoenositta chrysoptera. The sequence continues at coordinate 446,323 of VZRO01007291.1, read as the reverse complement.
AATATAGTTGGCTTTCTAGCTGGAATGCTTTAGCAGATGAAATGCTGATAAATCCAGCTTGCCAAGTCAGTTTTAGCTCTACTCTGTGAGGAAAATTATCAGAACTGCCAAATGGAAAATATAAATATTGGCTACAAAAGTAAATTTTTGTTCTCATTGTTATTAAATACAAGCGTGACTGAAAAAGAATGTAAAATTCAATATAAACAGTGCAGCTTACTTGCTGGAGTTGAGTAGGTATTTCAGACACTGTGGAGAGCTTTGTGTTATCGTGCAATACAGTTTTATCTGATAAAAGCAGTGAGGGGAAAACATGAACTCCTGGGCCATAGAAAATTGAGAAATGGGCAGAAGTTTCTTTACTCATGTCTGATGCTGCCTGAAAGGACATCCAGGGCTGCTCCATGTAACTGCTGGGTTACTGAGCCTTAGACAGATGTCTTACATGAGTTAAGAAAAGTTAAAAGATGGACTGGTGTTTGGAAAGGCCTGGAGTCATGAGTTAATTTCTTGGGCTTTTTGCCTCTCTTTGTGATTGTAGAACCAGTAAAATGACCTTGAGAAGAGGCTGCTGGAATACTGCAATCTTACCATGCTTTTGGGCACTTTTCTGCCCTCTTAGACTGTATGAACGAATTTATTGTACTAATGCCATGTTTGGAATCATTGCTTCAGTGCTGAGCTGACAACAGTGATGTTATCAGCAGCCAAAGGAGGTTCAGTACCACTGTCATCATGTAAAAGCTTTCTTTCATGAGCTGACCTTGGATTACTTTTCCCTTGAAGATGTCCTGCCAACTGTTATCATATGTGATTGGTGTATTGGTTGAGGATGAAAAGTAGATAAAAGTATCTGTCTTGAGGATTGTTTTTGTAGAATGCTGTCTTTTAGTAAACTGTCTATTCTTTTTCCTCTGTAGATGGATGTACAAAAATCAAGTCTTAATAACAGTTTCTTCAGTTAAGGATTCTCTGATAGTGTAACAATGGGAAGGCTGCAAATCCCAGTGTTTGAGTAGGATTTTAAAGATACAAATCTGCTTCTCTGAATGCTTCTTACAGTTTCTTCCAGATGTTAGCATTGTATACTTGAGATTCCTGTCTCTTGCATTTCAGAGATGTGTACACACAATACATTTTATTCCCTATATATTTTGATCAAATACTTCACAGGCACATGTAAGAGGCTTAAGCCACACATGTGTAAGTACTTTTGAATGTTTGGAAGATGAGTTTGGGTTTATTGGTCTGTTTATAAAGACTGTTCTTTCTCTGCCACCTGTACTTGTATTTTCCAAAAGGGGAATACATGTTGCCCAACTTGTACGTTTTTCCTAATAAATTCATGTTAGTATTTTTTTTTTTTAAGTAGAGAAAGTATTTTTTCACTTTAACTTGGTAAGAGCAGACCTTGCAATACAGTAAACTAAGGAGGATCTGGACCAATTTAGTAAAATCTGTAACGTTCATGTGACAGATTATATGCCTTTACTTTTATTTTTTTAATAGCACTGAAACCAGAAGTGCTTTTCCCTTCAAAAAGCTGTACCAAACAGTCAAAAATATAAATTTTTTTAAGTGTTATTGTATACATATGTTTTAGGGCAGAATTTAAAAAGTAATTCTTGTATCACGATATATATACAAGCTTCCTTGACTGGCATTACAGAAATAATGTAAGCCACCTTCTGTCTCTGAAGAGAGGAAAGTTTGCAAAATTAAAAACAAAGCTGATTTTGGCTACTGAAAGAAGAACCCATGACTGCTGATGTCTGAGAAAGAGGCTTCTTAGCAGATGTAACCTGTTGGATAGCGGTTGGTTTTAGGAGATGACTTCAGGAACCCATGGATAGTCTACTGTTATTTATGATTATTCTCCCATTTGAAACATTTGAGGAACTAGATACAAGCCAGAGTTCTGGTTTCTTTATTTCTCTCCTAACTGTGGTGAAATATGAAGCTATATAGTCTTTCTAATGATCATCCAGTAATTTATAACCTTCATTTCGAAGTCCAGTATAAGTGATCTGAATTCTTAGACTTCCTTTAGAAGTTGCATAAATTCTTCACAAAGTAGAAGATTTTTGAAATAGGTCAGCTATACAGGCATTATTTAATTTTCCAAATAAGCTGAATTTTACAATGTGACCAGTGGTTTTTAGGTGGCCACTTTGGACATCCTTGGCCCTGTTGATTTTGTTCTCTCCGTGGGCAGTTGAATATTTCGTGTTGATACTGAGCTGAGGTTTTCATTCTGTTTCACAGATGAGCGATTCTACCTTCTCGTTTTAAAGACAATTTTTTTTCCCCTAAGTGCATTTGTTGATGCATAAGCAGAGTAGAGAAATCAAGAAACACCATAAAGGAAGAGTTATTGGCTAAATCATCCAGACCTATCAGCCACCAAAGGAATAGGGAAAGGAAACAGACCTACTGAATCCTTCTAGGTAGGGAGAGATGAACCAGGCACCAGGGTTACAGGGCAGAGAGAAAGAAAGAAAGATCAAACACTCATGTGGGACCAGAGAAAGAACAGGTAACAAATAAATATGAATTAAGGACAGGGACAGAACATTTGATGGGCAGAGTATGAAGTGAGGAACAAAACAAAATTCTAAAATATTATATTTAAGAGAGGAAGGTCACACATCGGTTCTTAACTCTGCAGTTTGTTACAGGCATTTTCCATGGCTGTAAAAGAGCACATGGTTTTCCAAAATATCACTGTCAAGATACAGTTATAGTCTTAAAAAACAGCCCTCCAGCCCCAGAAAAACCGAATTCAAGCAAAAAAAAACCAACAAAAACCCCACCAAACAAAAAAACCCCAAGCCACAAAAAGTGTAATACTTTAGGGGATGTTCCTTTTCCTCCCATTTTTAAAACAAAGTGTGGATTTCCTCTGTCACAGGTTGCTGCAGAATTAGTTCAGCCTCACAGAGGGACAATGCTGATTATCTGCACCTGGGCCTTACCACTTGCAAACAATGAAGTAGTTTCACCGTGTCTCCCTGTGTTCTTGTACTAAGGTTTTTTTGGGAGGTGATTCTGATTTGGTACAAAACCTTCTTTAGTAAAGGGGAGTATGTTTCTTCCTTCTCACTTTCTTCCTCCCCAGATGTTTTCAGGAACCTGTGTGTAGTTCAGGATTGCTTTCGAAAAACAGTGTTGGGAATCCATCACTTTTTGGCTGTTATATAACTATGGGACTATCCTTTACTCGAGATTCATGACATCTTTTTTATTTTGCAGCAAAAATGCTGTTTGATAATGTTATTTATAATGTTATTTAGGGTTATCGTTTTTATTCTTACAGGTAGACTCAGGCTTGCTGATTCTTTCTGGTTGAATGTAAAAGTTAATATGTAAGTGCTGTGAGACATTTATAGTTGTCTCAGAAACAAACATCTAAATTTAAACTTACTCAAAATTTTGTCTGGCATAGAACAGCATGTTTCAATCTTTTGAGCTTCCTTTGTAAAACCTAAAATAGCTCTTACTGAATATTTCCCCAAACCTGTTTTAGCTCCACTAAGCAAAGGAGAATGTTTAAAAATGTTGCAAAACTCACGTAACTGCTCATTTAAATCCTACTGACGAAAAAACACATTTCAGTGTGATCTAATGCAAGCACAGTTAAGCAAAATCGTAAGGGTATTTTGCAGCAGAGTTTTTGTAAGGAACACAGGAACACATGCAAGCAATAAGTATTCTTGTAGCTGGTTGCTACAGCCTCTGTCCTGAGCTTCCCTCCAGCCATCCTTCCCATCCGGGCATTGTGACCACAGTGGGCAGCCTGACCCACAGGATGTGCCAGCAGCAGGTGCTTGCACTCAGAGTTGCCATAGAGAGCTGATGTGGAGCAATCTGTTCCCTTTTGATAACAGCAGTATATTCCATGACTAATAGGCCTTGGATGGTAGACATAATGGAATCCAGAAAAGTGTTTATGTTCCCAACCAGCACGGATTTCAGTGGGATCCAAAACTCCGGCTGGGTTTTCTTGAAACACTTTCTAGCTTAGTTTTTTTTTTGTACTTTAATGCAATAGTTAAATTGAGATGATAATTTTCATAAGGGCAATAATAATTTAGACTTTAGAATTTTTTCCTCAGGCTTCCTAAAGAATTAAATAAATTATGTTCATATTGGTCAAGAAATTTTACACTTCTGGGCTTGACCTGATAAGTGTTTTATTTTGGTTTGATACACTATATTGGGCTTATGCAGGTGTGAGTATTCCTGGAGTGTCTTTGAACATTATAATTTTCAGTAATACTGTGACACTCAGTGGCCCTTCTAGGATACATTCATAAAAGCCCTTGACCAAAAAGGCTGTGGCCAAACAAAAGTTAACTGTCTTTGAGGTCAATCTAAGAAATATAAGAGTGCACAGAAGTTAAACAGCTGAGTGATGGCATACTCTTGCATTTTTTCCCCGAAGAATTACATTGTCTTTTTGAAGAGAAGTATCTGCCTATCAAAGAAAAAAAGTATTGCTTTCAAGATTTTGTTATGGATTTCCCTGTACATGGAGGTTGCACTGTGATATGTCACATGTGAAGAGTATTATCTTAATAAATCAGGATGGTTTTACAGTGAGAAATCAGTAAGGCTATGAGAACAAATCTTACTGCAAATCTAGTAACTGCTCCTAATTTTTTGACCTTCTCACCCTGCACCTTCCTATTCTTCAGCACTGGCTTACTAATGTAAGTGCAAGTATAACAAAGATCCTTTTTTTGGTGCACTTCCACTGTGCATTTGAACCACTGAGAGTTTTACAAGATTGTTCAAAAGCAAGACGTGTTCAATTAAAAGTTGTTTATTTCTAAACTTTAAATAGCAAGTAACACAGGCTCTCTTTGCCTGTCTGTCCATTCCATATATGTGGCTAGGAAGAATTCCTTTCTCTTCAAACACATTATCTAATTATTTCTGCCTTTGTTTGTAAGTGTATTCATTGGAAAAATTATTCTGTTCTCTGAAGGCAGAAATGGGGGTTTCTGATGGCTCATGTGATAGAATATATACGAGCCCTGTAAAGAGGGTGTTTTAGTTTCTTATTTGTTTAAAAAGTATTCTAAGTGCTTTCTATAGTGTCTGGATTTCCAGCATAGTTGGGTTTTATGCTACTTCCAGCTAAGAAAAGTAGCTGGGGGAGGAGGCAGACAGGCTTTTTTTTAGTTGCTTCTCAGAGTATAACTGAAAAGTGAATAAAGAAGCAGATGTTCAAGATGCAAGGTTTCCAATATGGACTAGGTTCTTTATATTTTTTTTTCAAGGGAATTGTTTATTTGTTTTACATGTTAACTGAAAAAGCTTAGAAAAGTTACACAACACTATTGTTTGGAAGGAAAATATTGCAACATACTTTCCAACTCTTCATCAAACTAAGTCACTGTATTCCTTCTTTTTTTTTTTTAAAGTGCAAACATAGTCATGTTCTGAAGAACTTTACCTGAGGGACCTTTCCTTGCTAAGCTCAGTTTGTGACACTTCCATGCCTCTGTGAGATTGGAGTTTTTAATTGTCTTGTAAATTATCAGGACAAAATCAAAATCTGTTATCTCTCATATGAGCCTAATTATAAAAAAATATAACACAATGAAGTTCTAATCTAAATGTCTTGAAAAACTATTCAGTTTGTTTCCTCTCTCTGTCCTCTCCCCCTCCTTGTCTTGTAAAAGAAGGGAGAAAGAGAAGGCAGCAGCAGCTGTGGGTGTAAATGGCATTTTCGCACGAAATACTTGAAAAGCAGCAAGCATTCCATCCACAAGATTTTTTTTTTCTCCAATCCAGAGTGAGACAGAAGTGAAAAGGAGAGTGTGCTATAAGAAAAAGGCTTTTTGTGCAATAATTGGATCAGTATATAGCGGATTATGATGGAGGCAGGGAAGCCACCATGAGTGCATGTTATAGATCTTCTGCCAGCAGCACAGCTGCTGGGTTCAGTTTGTGATCAAATAAGGTCCTTCTTTCTGACTATACCAAGACTCCTGTGCTGAAAACTTCTCTGGGAATTATTGTGAATAATTCCAAACTTCAAAGCAGGCTTTGTTGGAAGACAAAAAAAAATCAAGTTGATTTTCAATTTATTGAGGAATTGAATTAATTGATAGTTGTATAGTTATATGCGTTCATAGGCAACGATAATCTAATGCAGCTACATTTCAAATATGAAGTTCAAACAGGAGTACACAAGAAGGGATTAAGCTGAGGGAAAGCAAACAAACAATAAAATGAGACATTTTCTGACTGTTCAACCTGCTAGAGCTTGTGCTCACTGATTATTTCCCTGCTAGGCACTGACCATTGCTTACTAGATAAACAGAGTACATTCTTTACAATAGACAGTCATTATAATTCACTAAATAGTATTGAAAGGATCAGTAAGTGCATTCAGGAAATTAAAAACAATAGTGTTCTTTGGGTTGTCAGGTTTTGTGCATGTTTGCAGTGAACCTGCTCATTCATGATCTGAGTTACTTCTACAGACCTTGTGATTTTTGCATGTCTTACAAGTTAAAACAAAAACTTCTGAAGTAACTCACAAAATATGCTTATTTGGATGGATAATTTCTTTTCTGTTTAAATTAACTGTGGTAAAGGTGTGAGATACAGACATTTTTAAGAAAAAAATGCTTTATATAGATAAGCTGTATGTGGATGTTGATCTTACTTGCAGAAGGACATTCACAGTTTAAATTCCTCTATGTAATCACACCATAGTTTTTCCTCCATGTTCATAAAATAGTGGCATATTTTTCTTTCTTTTAATCTGATATAAGGACTATTCCATACTCTTTCTGTTTTGCAAACGGGTTCCCTTGTTCATTTCCACATTGTAAGAATTTCCACAGCATGGCTACTCACAGAAGGGAAGGTCATATTCATTGTACTTCCAAGGTTGTGGATTTATCCAAGATTAGTCTTTAACTTGGAGTGGTTTTTCTCCAATCTTATCAATGCTACCTGAATAACTTCGGTTAGACTCATCTTTTGGGACCTGAAATTACTGAAAAATTAGTCTGAGCTTCAACTAAGTCTCCAGGATCGTGTAAGTCTTTGAGTTCTATAGTCACTGGATAGAAGGATGTTGACAGACTTTTGCTGGGAGACTGGGCCAGGTTTGGAGATTTGATTTTCTGGGTGTGAGGTTTTATTTTCTTTTAGCAGGCAGCTTGCTTATGAAAGATTTTGTGGGGCAGGATTATGCTAGCATTGAATAGTGAGATATGTTTTTTGCAACAGCTGTGATCGAGTTCCACACAGCCACTTTGTTTATCTCTGAAAATGAGCCATGTTTCTGACATGTTGGAGGTGTGAGATTGGACTTGCATGCATAAGTAGCTAAAGTCTGATAAACAATATTCATGTGTCCAGTTTCACTGTTTATTAAAGCGTTTGGTATGAACAGCAGTTGTTCCTTTATATTATAGCAAAAAGCAACCCTCCCCTTTTTTGTAAATTTGTGCTCACTTTATTTATCTTCAATAGTAGCTGACTTTTATATTTTTCTGTTAATTAAGATGATATGCCTCAGGGAGATATGTGTGTGTGGTGTTGAGCACAAACTGAATGAATTATCATTTTGGCTGTATCTGAGCGCCTGCATGTTGACTCCCTATTCAGTTTTGTTTTTAATCAACAAAAAAAGCCTGCTCATGAGACCTTGTATAAGAAAAGCAAAATTAACATCTCCATTCAGTTGTGGCTTTTCTGACAAAGTAGTTTCTGATGGCAGTTCCTCTACATTGCGTAAGACAGACGGAAGGTGAATAAAATTAATTCAGCCTAGAAGCGCACTTACAAGTATCCTCAGAACATCAAAATCAGAATTCTGAGTGTCAGTTTAGGTTTCCTTGCCCTCAGATATACACACCAGTATGGGTAAGTTCTCACTCTTTATAACTTCAGTGCTACAATGTTAGGACATTCTCATCTGAAGGAGGGGAGATGATGTTCTGTATTTTAGACTTGCAAATGTATTTTGAAGGATGTCTTACCAGATTACATCACTGTCACGTAAAACAGTTTATTAATAAGTTTTGCAGTGGACCATTTAAATCAATCCTTGATGGATAGGTCGTATTCCTGAGATGCTTAATGGTAATTAATTATTTTCCTTCACTGATTGGAATTTTTTTGTGTGTGCCTGTAAGGATTGACTGTTTTCAAATTACACCTAATTGTGCTAAAATAGGTCCCAGCTTCTGTTCTATCGTTATTGGAAGTGTTTTCCATTTTCAGCCATCCCTTTCCTGCACACACATATGTGCTTAAGAGTGTGAACATGGATTGTATCATCAGTAGTTAGTGCTTTTATGGTATTGTGGGCAGGTTTTCTTGTGAAGAGTCAAGTCTCTCTAAAGAGTATGCACCTCATCCCATCCCGTGTGACAGACCTACATATAAAACACCAGGTCTGAAAAACTAATCTCACAAACTGTGAGGATCCAGACCAGAATGCATTAAAGTGGTCTAATATTTTTTATGTTTATGGATTTTTATTTAATTATGATTTCAGAGATAAAGGTGTGTAAGTAGCCTTCTCTAGTTAGCATTGGAGAACTGGAGAGAGAAAATGGTAGGGAATTGTTTATTCAGTGTAAAGGAGACATACTTTCAGGGAAGCTTGTATTTGTCATTTTCACGTCATTTTGAAGAACTGTCTACATCTCTGGATTTTGTTTCATTTGGAATATGACTAAAAAGAAGAGCCCAAATTGGTGCAATTCTTCTTCATGCTTTTTGTTTTGGTAGCTCAAATTTTCTGAATCCATAAATGTTCTGCAAGTTCTGTGTAGATCTTGATTTTAATAAAAGATCTCTCACCGTACGTTTAAACTGGGCTTCAGTAATGCATCATCCATGAAAGAACCAATTGCTTTGGAGAGAAACAGAACAAAGGGTCTTACCTTGTGTGATGTTTTGCTGAGTGTGTCTTTTAATGATAGCAGAAAGTGAATTTGAGTAACTGCTTGTAGATTTAGGAATGAATAAACATTTTTTTGCTAGAGCATCAATGTGGAAAGCTTTATGGGTAAAATACATGTTGTAATCTTCACTGTGGAAAAATGACATTTCCTGATGGATTTTAAAAGTCAAAAACCTCTGAGCAGTGGTTCACAGTCTTTTGAAGCAAGGCCTTTTGGGACAGTCTATGACCAGGACAGTAAAGACCACAATAATCACTTTGCCACATGACCAGTGAGTAACCTGAGTCCTTCAAAGAATGATCAAAAAGCTTCCTTATATGGCCAGGACAGTAAAGACCACAATAATCACTTTGCCACATGACCAGTGAGTAACCTGAGTCCTTCAAAGAATGATCAAAAAGCTTCCTTAGATAATGTCCCTGGAAGCTGTGGTGTCCCTTCCATGGTGTTTCCCTGTCCTTTTGGGACAGAAGAGATGCATCTTTAAGTTCCATCTGCAGAACAAAAAAGTGCTCCTTTAGCTGTTGGCATTGTGGTGCACGTTTGTTTCACTTGGGCTTGGACCTGTCCCTGGCTGTCACACACCATCTCCAGGCCCTCCTTGCACAGACAATGCTCTTGGTGATGGGGTAACTCAGGTGACCCTGCATCGTGTGTGCCATGCATGAAGTCATCACGCTGCTTTAGTAAGTGACAGTGCTCTAAGGCCATTATTTTCCCCAGTCTCTCTTATTTTGATGCTCTTAGTTGCATCCTGTTTCTTAACGACTGAAAGTAATGGCCATTGTAGTTCATGAGTGACTAATGTATTTCTTACTGAGGCATGTTGTAACCTGTTTCCTAAGGGAACACAAGTCCTGCTTTGAAATGTATGACTCTCTGGATTCACTGACCTTTTCATTACCTAAGCAAGGTCTGATACCTACTTGCTTTTGCCTTTTTTATGATTTTTATTTTGGTTTTTTTTTATTAGAAGGAAGAGCATTTCTCATAGCCGTTTTGAAGTAGGAGAAAAGACTGAATCATGCTAAAGATTTAGAGAGAGAGTTGCTAGGAATTTATCATTGAAGCAGTGATGGTTTTTTCATATTCCAGCACATTCCAATTCCAATCAAATGAAAGGGTTTGGTGGAGCTAGTTAACATTTTAAAGTCAAAAATAATCTCATTTCTATAATGATTGGGAATTGTTCTACTCCACAATTTGACCCTGTTACTTTTTCCTTTTTGATTTTTTTTTTTTGATAGCTAACACTGCTTTCTCTCTTAGTTATTTTCAATGTCTTATAACTCTAAACCAAGAAATTGAAACTGAATTTTCAACTCATATTTAGAAAATTAGCAACTGTATTGATTTTTATGAGTGGAGAATGAGATAATTTAAAGCCTGGGCTCAGGTAACTTTTTATATTTTTAACTTAAATTCAGCAGAAACTCAAAAGAACTGTCAATGCCTTGAAGATACATTTAGTCTGAAAACAAAAAGATTTCGGAGGATTGAAAAAACTTGCTTCCAGCTATTCATGTCCTCCTTTACATAATTTCTGTGCATTTGACTCTTGATACACCACAATGCTTTTATTGTTTCACTTCCTACTGCATGTCATTTGCATAAATTTGTTGCTTATTACAATATATGGAATGTAATCTTTTTCTATTCCATTTATTATGAATGCAAGAGGCTTTCTGCAACTGAATTTCATTGGCATGTCGGGTTGAAAGAGGAAGCAAAAGATACTAGAAGTTCATCTTGATTAGAAGGTCGTCTTTGGCTCCACATTTTAATAACCAGGAGTTGATCTTTTTTTTTTTTTTCATCTCATAGGAAACTGAAGCTGTATCTGTACAAGTCCTACTTCATGCCAGGGATTATTCCATGAGCACTGCAGCTTGGTCATCCGTAGTGCTAAACTGCTAGAGTGGTTCCTGGTGCTGTTTGGCCTGGGAAAGCTGGTACTTCTTGTAATGAGCTGTAGGCACAGCCCAGGAACTGGCAGGGACCACGAGCATTCCTGACTGGCAGTTTTCTTGTGGCCACCCTGCTTTGGAGGCTGAGAGTACTCGACAGTCTGAACATGGGCTGTTCTGTGCCATAAGGGCTGGGCGTGTTTAAGTTGCTGGTGAGGGGAGCTGGCTGAAGAGTTGTTACCAGTAGGTGGATTAGGGGTGGAGAATTAATTACGGGGACTGAAGTTTGTTGCATGCAGTTTGGCACCTTTGTTTTCATAGCTATGCTTCATACTGAGTGTCAAGAAATCAGAACAATTTTTTTTTTTTTTTTTTTTTAAATGTGGTCCACAAGATAAGCAGCAGCATGCACATTGTAATGTTCTTCTGGGGCTGATACAGATGGGAAAGAATCTGTAGCCTTTCTTGCAGTCAGACTCTGCTTAACAGATTAATTCTAAAAATGAGGAAAAGGATTCAGGAAGAGAAATTATTTGATAACAGAAATAGAGGAAACAATGATACACCTAGAATAATGTTGTAAAAGTATGCTTTTAAAAATCCTTTTCAAGTCAGGCTTTGACTTTTTCAAAGTGATTGAGGGACTAATAAAAAAATAAGTGTTAGAAGTTAAATGCTTTAAATTGTACAGTGCACGGTGCTACTTTGACCTGTTTGGGCAGCTTTGATCAAAGCAGGCAGCTATTTTTAAAGAATTTGCAGATGCTGTGGCTTTCTTTTGCTTTGAGAGCAGTGTATTACAGATATTGAATGTAAGAAACACCCAATGCTTCTGCTGAAGTCATTACACTGAAAAGAGAGAAGTCTGCACTGAATACCCAGGGAGGTGGATGGTCATCTTAAACAGCACAGCTGTCTGGAAATCACCCATCAACTTCAACATGGGGTCATTCTATTCAATACTCTTTTGAAACAGAAACAATATTCTCTAGTAACTGAAATTCTAACTGAGGCAACTGTTCCCTACCTAAAAGACAAAACAGTGCAAGTAGAAATATAGATTAATAGGTTGTCATATTTGAGAACATTCTGAGGTTTTATGTGAACCTGTCTTTTTCTGAATCAGTTTATCATAATGAGACACTCTATTAAAAAAGAGTTAAGAGACATATATTTTAAATCTATTGATTTAACATATGCTCAGTACAATAAACTTATGTTGGAATAGAACTGACAATTAAGTTGCAACTGTAAGTGGCAAAATTTGTACCTCATTATAGACTGTTGTACCAACAAGTTGAAAAGTATATGTAGAAGGGTGGCTAGTTACTTAAACCCTGCAAATGCATTAATGTCCTGCATTTCAATCCTTTGTAAATACATTTTCTGAACCACTAGTGCTCTACCTCTGCCCATTTTTTGCTCATTTCTTGCCCATTTTAGTGTGCTGCATAGCATAAAATGCAAGAGGAAATGGTAAAGGAATAAAATTTAATGCATCTTCAAGAGCTTTCAATGCTGATGAAATGTCCTTGTTCTCTCTCATTTTTCTGTATCACAACCTCTTCATGTATTTTATAAGAGGGAAAAAATGCCAGTTTTCCTAGACAATCAAATGTGTTCCTCTGGATATTTTTACAGCTTTTTAATTTTTTTTTTTTTTTATCCGAAAAAAATATTATGTCTGAAAGGGAAACTCCAGTATTTTCTTCACAGGCAATGCCTTGCCATAATATTATGATTTTTTTTTTTTTTTTTATTTTTTTTTTTTTTTTTGACAGCTTGCCAAAGGGTCTTTATTCATCTTGGTAGTACCAGTGATTTGGTTTATTACTGGGCTTGTAATGACACAGAAGTATGTGACCTCAGTTGGGACATGGAGATTCCCTAGTTCTGATGCCTGGGTTTTTTTACTTTTAGATTTTTAAGAAGATCTGTGTGTTTTAAATTTTTGAAAATGTATGATGTTATCTTTTGCTCTGTTGGGAGTATTGGGAGGGTTAAGTTCTTCTATATTGTACAAATATCTTTTACAGATGATGTGAACTATCTTGCTTTTTGCTTTATATTTAGTTAAACAAAGTATGGTATGAACTATTGAACCATCTTCATAGTATGCCTTGCCCAGTTTTTGGTGTGGTATGAAGTGAGCAGGCAAGAGAAGAACAGTATAAAGCAGTAGTTCTGTCCAGTCTAAGTAATTTCTGCCTCTAGGAGAGGCAAAATAAAAAAAAAACTGATACTCTGCAGCTTGTTTTTAATGTAGCATTTCTAGTTAGGTGAGCTGTGGCTGTTCGTTGCAGCTTTGGCTGTTAATATGCAGCTCCCAGTCCTTGTAAGCTGGAAGTGAACAGAGCCCAATGACCTTGCAAAAGAGCAGAAATAACAATTTACTGAACTGCTAGCCCTGTCAAACTTCATTCTTAATATATTGTTGAGAATAGGATGCCAGAAGCTCTCTCTATGAACTCATTAGTCACCTTAAATTGCCTCCTGTTGTTTGGATTCTCCTGGAAACTGCTAAAACCATACAAATTTAGAAAGGACTTTTTTTCCAGAGGATCTTGTACAGCTCCAAACCATTTTTTATGTTACTTGTTTTTAAAGTTGTGGGACATACCATGGAAAACATGGGAAACATTCTCTTTTTTTCACACTAAAAGAAACCAAACATAAACCTTTAATATTGCAAGAATTTTTGAAGAGCTGAATCACAGTCAAGAAACTTGCTTTTGGGGATTTGACTGGTGATTCTCGATCTTCTTAATGTACATTGAAGTTACATCTGAATTCTTATACGTGTGAAGATTTTTCTTTCACATTTTTTTTGGGGAAATCAGCTGCACTTTTAGTTCAGGCTAGTCAGGTAGGTGTTTCAAGAGCCAGGCATAAAATTAGTCCCACTGCTGTAAAGGAGTTTACTCAGTGGAAATGTCACTCTTCCCTGCTTATTGCAAAATGGGTGGAGTAGATGACCTTTAAAGGTCCTTTTAATTCCAAGATATTCTATTCCAAGAATCATTAGGGTTGGAAAACACCTCTAAAATCATTGAGTCTGACTGTCAATGTAGCACCACCTTGTTCATCACTAGGCCACAGCCCCAGATGCCACATCCACACATCTTTTGAACACTTCCAGGGATGGTGACTCCACGGCTTCCCTGGGCAACCTTTTCAGTGAAGAAACTTTTCCTAATACCAATCCAAACCTTCCCTGGCACATCTTGAGGCTGTTTCCTCTCATCCTGTCCCTGGTTACTTGGGAGAAGACTGACCCACACCTCACCACAACCTCCTTTCAGGTAGTTGTTCAGGCAGATAAGATTTCCACTGAGCCTCCTTTTCTCCAGGCTAAACAACTTCAGCTTCCTCAGCCACTGATCATGAGACACATACTCCAGACTGTTCACCAGCTCCATTGCCCTTCTCTGGACCCACTCCAGCTCCTCAAGGTCCTTTTTGTAGTGTAGGGGCCCAAAACTGGGCATGGGGTTTGAGGTGTGGTATCACCAGTGCCAAGTACAGGGGGACAATCCACCCTGCTCCTGCTGGCCACGCTATTGCTGATACAGGCCAGGATGCCAATGGCCTTCTTGGCTGCCTGGGCACACACTGGATCATGTTCAGCTGCTGTCAACCAGCACCCTCTTGTTCTTTTCTGCTGGGCAGCTTTCCTGTCACTCTTCCCAAGCTTGTGGTGCTGCATGGGTTGGTTGTATAGAGCCTGGCACTTCACCTTGCTGAACCTCATACTGTTGGCCTTGGCCCATTGATGCAGCCTGTCCAGATCCCTCTGCAGAGCCTTCCTGCCCTCCAGCAGATCAACAGTCCCACCTAACCTAGTGTCATCTGTGAACTGGCTGATGGTGCATTCAGTCCCCTCGTCCAGGTTGCTGAAGATATTAAACAGGACTGGCCCCAGTACTGGGCCCTGGAAAACACTCCTGGTGACCAGATGCCAGCTGGATGTAACTCCATTGACTGCCACTCTCTGGGCCTGGCCAATGTATGGTGCGCCCATAAACCCTGCAAATATCTAAAAACTGCCCCTGTCAGAAGGCATGTACTTTTATGTCTTTATTTTCAGTAAGCAAGCAACTGAAATAAAAATCCCTCTGATGATTAAAACAGATATAGTCCTAAGTCTGTTGCCTGAAACTACCAGGAATTTTTTCTTCCTGTGCATCACAGAAGTAGAAGCAACTGCTGTGTATTACTAATTAGTGTCCTTTAAACCTTCTCATCTCTCCAATTATGGAGGCATAATTTCTTTTAAATAAGAAACTTTTGCAGTAAAGTGACAATGCTTCTGGTTTATGCAGTAACATCATAAATATAGTTATTTATAGATGATAAGCCTTGCTTTATTAACACAACATACTGCTACAACTTGTTTAATATCCCAATTTAGAAACAAAATATATGCCTATGTTGTAGTGTAGAATCAGGTTACAGGTTGGTTCCCATAAGTCTCATCATTGTCACTGTAAAAAAATGAAATTTGAGGTACAGTTAAGACCAAGCACTAGTGAGTTCCATGAGCACTTGCAAGGTTCCTCCAGATTAAATAATGCCAAATACAGGAAATTTACTTTTAGAAGCATGACGTGAAGCATATTGGGTTTGAGTACCATTGAAATTCAGTTGTTGCTGATAGTTTTACAAAGAGAATATGCCTTGTAGAATTTCTGCTGGCATTTTAAAAGAATTATTGAGATATATAACTATTTTCAATGTCTTGTCATTGCTTTTGTTTAATATTTACTTTCTTTTGGTCTCTTGTATGAAGGTGATAAAATGATGTTATAGCTAGGAAAGTATATTTTATAGGCTTAAGAATTATTTTCCAGTGTTGTAATTTTAAGAGCTGGTGATCTAATAGCAAAAATATCAACTTGACCTAGATGACATGTGAAAAGACAATACCCATTTCCAGCTGAAGGGGAAAAAAAAGCAGAAATCTGTCTTGATAGTGTCATTGTGCTGTTGTCTGAGTATTGCAAACAATTCTTAGCCCTTACTGAATTACTGAGAAATTTAAATCACTACTTTTTCCTTCTACCTCCTTGTAATAAAGTCAAGGAACAACTTTTTTTCCATTTCCATCCTCAGTCTTCTCACAAAATTAAGGGGCAGTTATTTTCAGAGACACAGATGAGAATTGATATTTATCTCTGCTGTCTTGAACAAAAAAAAATTAGTAATTTTATGTTGTTTTTCTTTACTTTCCTTTCACATGGAAACACAGACATCCACTAATGACCTGGGATCTTAGCCAAGAGCTAGCGGTGGTGGGAGAAAATGCAGGATATTTATAACTTCATTATAATCCATTATTTATTCCCTGCTCTCTTCATTGCAAGAGAGATATCATTCAGTATGGAAAAAAACACATAACAACTCTCACAGTATTTATTTTGCTCACTTTAAGAGGATATCAGTAAAACTGCTCAGCCTTTTTATTATTTTTTTTTCAGTAGTCATTCAGGCACAGATAACGATGGTATCACAACATTTAAAGTGACAACGTACATTGTCTTTTCTGGCAGGAAGTAGTATCTGGGGCAGGGGAATGGGATGTCTAAAACATCTGGCCCAGGTGGAGTAAAACACTGTGACTGTAGAGAATATTGTGTTGCTGCTTCTAGCTGTGACATTAGCCTTTTCTAGACCTTTAGAAAAGCTGAAGATTTTAGCTTCCCCCATTGCTCCATTATTGAATGGTCTGGCCCAGAATTCACTCAGGAAAAATTTTCCCTCATGGGGTATTGCTGGCACTGGCCTAAGTCACAGTGTTCATGTTCTGCTGTTGAAGATGTAGAGCACAGAAATTAAATCTGTGCCTCTGACGTCCAACCCAGCAAACAGGATGGAGCAGCAGTCAAACCTGCAGTCCCAGGTTCTTGGGACAGAGAAAGGAAACCACTTAGTTGCTCATCTGCTTATTAAATGGTTTGTAGATCGTGTTGCAAGTTGTGTGTAGCTAGCTATTTGCTTCTAATCTTCTCCTTCCTTTCCCTAAAGATGCTTACTGAAGTTTTTATCGAGTTTTAAAGACCCCAAAACCACAAAATGCTGTGTGTGAATCTCAAAGTATTCATTATTAAAGCCAAAAATTGTCATGTGTTTTTCAGTGTAGAAAGCTTTATTATGACAAATACAGCTGGACTGAGCTAAATCAATATTGATGTAGTGTCAAATGCTGTGGAGTTTGGATTATATGGCTTTTACATAAAAATTGCTCTTCTATAAGGAATAGAGAAAAAGAGATAAGAGAGGTATGTGGTTTTGTACAGGTAGATGAAAAGACACAAGTTGATGTTTACAGTAGAATACCAGCAATTTTATAAAAAGAAAAGAAAAAAAGAAGTAGAGAGTAGAGTTGTGCCTTTGGTGATGAAGCAGTTTAGAACTTTGAAAAGTTCAGGTTCTATCAGAAAATTTATAAATTAGACTGATGTGGTAAGCACAGATTTTTTTCGTTTTTCAAAATGGGAGTTTTTTTAATGATTGAGTAAGGTGTATTTTCATGATGGTATAATTCAACGAGAAAATGGCAGGAATGTAAAGTGACCACTCAGCCTAATCAGAATCCAATATTCTCCCTCCTGCTGCCCCCAGAAGAACAACAGATTTGTCACATATTCTCTGTGACTTTTTCTAGTAATTTTATTTTATGATTTCTCCTAAATACCTTAATCAAGCTTGAACTTTCAAATTTAATGTGTGTGTGTATGTTACCACACAGAGCAGACAGTTTTTCCACTGGAAGAAATCACAGCTGATAAGATGAACAAAGAAATCATTGTTGTCTCTCCCAGGGAGAATTAAGGCACAAAGGGATTTAAGGACACACAGGAAGTCTGTTGGCAGAGCCAAGAACAGAACCGTCTCTTAAGTTCTGGTGCAAATGCCTCTGCCACGGGCCAAGCTTCTTGAGCTGGAGAGAAGCCGTCCCTTTCACTGCCCTGCTTCCGGTTGGACTGGGAAAAAGAAACTGAAAAGGCAGGATAGAGAGAAGGAAAAGAAATAATCCTGGTTGTGAAGCTGTGGCCTCTTGTTAAGAGAGAAAAAGCGTTCCCAAACTAACCAACCGATGCCTTCCCCCCTTCCGCTTTGTCCCATTCAAACCAAGAAGTAATGTTGCTGAAGTAATCCAAATGTCACAGTAGAGGGTTCTGTGCAACTGATCAGCATAATGTGCTTCCCTTTGCTTGTGCTTTCTCTGGCCATGTACAGAAAGCCCTTCGGCTGACATTTGTTTAATATTCGTTAAGAGAAAACACGTGCAGAAAAAGCTTTGTATTATTGGAACAACCCCCTAGATTTGTTTTTACATATTCCTTCTTCGTATTCTCTTTCTGCCTTTCTATTTAAATACATCTTGAGGGGTTTGTAAACGTTGTGGTATGAAGGCTTTCATTTTTTTGGCAGGAATTGCTTAGTTCTAAGTAATTCAATTTAACAAAATACTTTTTAACCTTAAATCTGAGTCTTGGATGCTACAGTTGAGATCTAGCAGGAGTTTAATGAGACACAATTTAGTTGTAACCCAAACAGCAACAGCTCGAGGCAGGCAAGACTCTGGAAGGAAAACACACCAAATAGGAGATGCAACATATCTGTAGTTCATAGAAGTGTGGCAAACAGGCAAGACTCTGGAAGGAAAACACACCAAATAGGAGATGCAACATATCTGTAGTTCATAGAAGTGTGGCAAACAGATACTGCAGGACTGAGCCTCTTAGGCTTCACACAGTTACTCAAACTGCCCTGCCCTATTGGCTGAGAGCAATTTTGTTTGTATAGTACATAGCAGCACCTTTTTGATGCTAAGTTCATTTGTAGCTGCATCTGCTGCAGTTGTCTTGATACTCTGAAGCTTTGTATCTACTGATGAGAAAGTTTTCTGTTTGGTTTGCATGGCAAATCTTTAATAGAAATCAGGACACTGAGTTTTTCAACATTTACAAAGTAATTTGTTGGTTGTATGGTGAAAAGTAGCTGTTGGCTGTGTGTCTTGCTTCAGTTTAGTCTTCTCCACTTTCATTAAACTGTGGTATTGTAAAGGCTATTTTTAAACTGTACTGTGCAAGAAAATAATTGCCTTTTGATTTTGGTCCTGGTTATTAGCTGTGGGAATTTATCTTAGTATTCTAACTTTAGCCTAATGTTTTACAGTAAACTGTATTGCTTTTAGTGAGTTGTGAATGTTGATGCTTGTGGACTATGCCTGTAACAAGTAGCAATTTTATTTATTCAAAAATCCTTTTTTTTATTCCTGTTTTTTTGCCTTTACCATATAAACTCTTCTGAAATTTCTGAGGTTTCCAAGTTTGGTTTAGTTTCCTAATGCTACTATTACACATTGACCATTTCAGAAATTGGCAAAAAAGAAAATAGATACTGTACAACTAAGAATTGATAAACTATTCAATTCGCTTGTTGCTCCTAAAAGTTGTAGCTTCTTCCTTCTGCTTTCTCCTCCATTTTCCTCTGCTCCAGTCAAAGTTGGTCCTTGCTGTTCATTGTTCTCAAAGCAAAACACAAGTATTATTTTCCAGAAATTACTTAGGGAAAAGAAGCCCCAAGTGCCAGAAAATGCTTATTTATCAATATTGATCCCTTACATTTGCAAACTTGGCATTACATGCTGTCCCTGGAAGTTTACTGGATTTTTTTTTTTCATGTGACTCTGAGACTTGGCTTGAGTGACTTGGAAAAACATTCAATTTCCTAAATTATTAAACCCCAAAGCATAACAGACAATTTACTGTCATTTAAGACAATTGCTTTTTCTTTTTGTTTCTTCTTGCAATTCAGGTTCTGATTGGATTAAGAAAGGAAAGTTTTATGCTCAGGAAATCTGCATTGCCAAATCTTAATTTCTGATAGAATGACCCCATTATCTTCAAAATTAAAACATTTATTAGTCTAAGAGGGACAATATCAGAGAATAAAGACAGCCCCTTCCACTTACAATGTAAAATATGTATTTTTTCTCATTGGCTGTCCTAGTTGTTCATCTATTCAATGCATAGTAATTTTAAAAAAAGTCAAAGGTACTGATATTAACTGAGCCTCCTGTTACAAAGTCAGTAGCATTAGTTTGAATCTCATGCATTATAGAAGAGTTTAATTATCTCCAACCTTTTGGAGGCACAAAAGAAAAACTGACAGTCAACACACTTGTGTCTGTGTGTGTCACAGAGAAGTTATAGATTCAAGGGATTATCCACAGGTCATTGGTTTGATAATAACTAAGAAGTCAAACAATATAAAAGAAGAAAAGTCTTCATAATATGCACAGGCAGTTGGGAGAAATAGAATATGCTAAAACTTTTGTTTCAAAAATAAATAGGCCCTTTTAAAAAGAAGAATTGAAAACAAAAAGCTTCACACTTAAAATCCAAGCAAAAATTTCAATGTAAACTAAAGTCCCAAATCATTACTGTTCATTAAAAAAATCTGAAATCACTTATGGTGAGTAACTGGATAAGCTCCATGCCATATTTTACTTCCTGGCAGTAGAACAAAATATATTCCAGAAAATCATATAGTCATCTGTCTGCTAATGCATATTTATACACAGACATGCAGGTCTAATGTGATAAAATGTGATATGATCTCAGGCTAATAAATAAGGTATTTTTCAGTATCTTGAAAATTCATTAAGAAAGATAAAAAAACCCACTATAAATTTTGACTTTTAATCTAGCAAAGGAGAGCTGAGAGAAGATTTCTGATTCTGCTGTCCAAACGGGAAAGGATCAGAACAGATTACTGCTTGCCCCTTATAAATCTCCTGGTAGTGAAAAAGATCATTGTACTTATTACCCACAAACCTAATTGCAAAACATGTTTCAAATTCGTAAAAAGGAAGAGTTTTACTATTTTAGTATTTTGAAACTCATAAAAGTTCATGCAATGGGGAGAAGAAACATCCTCTATCACTTGGTTGTCACAGCTGTTTGGACAGGTGTTATCTTTCTCTGAAATCTCCTCAACTCCTCCAATTTTTTTAATTTGTGGTAAGACAAGGTGCATTTCCAATTAATATTCTTGATACATCATTTTTTAAATGATCTATGTGGAAAGGTTAAAATTCTCAAACATTCTTGAAAAAGCAACCCAAACCCATGTCTCATTTTGTTCTATCAAATTTTGTTTTCTTTTGAATTGAATAATGAATCCTGATTTTCTTGTCAGGGTGACCTGATACTAGCTGCATTTTTTTGGTGTGGATTTACTTTGTGTTCCATGCTGACTTCAGTTTATACTTCATGATTTTTGATTTCCAAAGGAGTTTCAGAGGTTATTTGCAGAGTGGTACATTCATTTAACCTGTAATACATCTGTATTTCAAAGAAAACAAATAGTCTTTCTAGTCTTCAGTTTTAAATAGGATTAGCTCAATGGTGATAATTCAGCAGTTGTCTTAATGCTCTCTCATAGCTTTTTCTGAAAGGCATGGTTTTTTTCCACTATTAGCACTGTTGACAAGTAATAAATTGTAGAATATTTCGCAGATCACCGTGGGATGTGGACCACGTACAGCAGGGCAAGTGCAGGGAAAGGACACGGCAAAGCCAGCTAGGGCTTTGTTGAAAGACTCATTTTTGCCTGGAGCAAAGTGAACAGTGCCAATCACGCAGAGCAGCCATGCAGGGAAGACATCGTTGTCTCAGCCAAATGGTGTGTTCTCTGCAGGGTGCCGTATCCAACCCATGTTCTTTGAGAAACCTCCTCTTCCTGAAGTTTCATTTCAAGCGCGAGACTTGGAAGAATCCCAGAAGAATCTTCTTTTCCCTGCCACCCCCACCTCATGTTCAACAAAATCTGTGATTTAATCTATTATAGCATGAAAAATGCTAGTACATATGCCCAGAATGATTAATTAGAGGTCTTTTTGTATAAACTGCAACTGTTATTGCTGATGGGTATTTGGACTAATGCCTCTGATATTAGAAAAAGCTTTGATTTCAATTACTCTCCTTCATTTTTAAGCAAGTAATAAATTCATTGCTGTGCTTCACTTCTCCATTTTTTCTGCCGTACACTGAAACAAAGAGGCTTTTCTGACTAAATTGAGACTATATTCAATTAAATTAATTGTAATTTATCCTCACAAAAGGAGAGAGGGTAATTTACCAGAAAGAACAAAAAACAGTACAAACCAGCTTTTAATAGAAGTTGAGTAAATATTTTTTTGAAATTCTGATACATTACCATCCTAGGGTTATGTCGCTGTTTTCAGAGTATCCAGTTTTGCTTGTATTATATGTCTTCTCTCAAAGCCTAATTCAAAAAGGTCTGATTTGAGACATGTTTGAATTAAAGTGTCTGAGTAACCATGTGTATTTAATACAGAGTAAATGGAACAGCTTTAACTGAGACTTTGCAGTTAGAGGCTCTTCTTTCAGAGAGTCCAGGGTCCTCTTGGAGAGAGGGCATGCCCAATAATTTGCACAGTTGACTTAAATTGCTATGGGTGTTCTAAAATCGCAAGAAGTTTTATGAACAGTAGTGAGAACATCCCACGATTTTCTCCTAATGGATAGCATTATTCCTAATTTATCTATAGGAAGATTGAACCATGAAAATGTGAAATGAGTTGCACAGTGTCATACAAAAATTTCAACAATAGCGCTAGAAGTAAAATGCTGTTGTTCTAAAATACCAGCTTCCGTGTCCAGATGACACTGATTAGCATTGCTATCCTGAAAGCTTGCCACCTGTGAAGATTTCATTTTATTATACTTAGCTCGGTTACTGACTCTTAAAGATCCATTGTGAACCTTTGGAAAGGAGGACAGCAGTTAATGAGGAAACTATCACAGCATCAAGATACTTCTCTAGGCTGCATTTATCCCTGTTGTAAGAGGTTCTATCATGTGAAGCATGGGTTTCTAAATTGATATGGAGTCCTCCAGCTGGTTTTAGTACAATGAGCCATGCAAAATTCCTGAATTTATTCAATGTTGATACTCTGAAGTGGGCACAGTATTGCCTTGCTCCTCTTTAAGATAATTCGTCCTGTAATTTCTTAGTCCTTTATACTGCTTGACTCCTGTCTCATTGACTTTGCCCCCAGATGCCACCCTCTGGACTCCAGATCTACAAACATCTGTCTTCCACACTTTTGTCCCTGTTATTCATCCTCTGTAACAACCCAGTGCTTTTCTGCACTCTAGCTTCCAAACTCAATCTCTTTCCCACTGATTTATTGCTCATAATGAATACTAGTCCCTCTTTTCCTCCCTTAACTTCTCTTTATTCAGAGACTCTGACCAGTGCCATTATCTAGTCGTTAATTCTTTCGCTGGTTCTCAGTGGTTGTTATTTTACCCAGCTGTTTTTCTCCAGTCCTCTGTCAATCTTCGGATCTAGTTCTTGCCATCTTGAATTTCAATCAGACTCATTCCTCCTTCCCCTTATATTCACATTCCCAGCTACTGATTTCATTGACCTGCTCACACAAGAGGAACCTACTCCTTCTTTGAACTTAAGTCTCCTGTCTTAGAGATGTCCTGCACATTTTACATGCTAACCAGGTAGGGAAGAGATCCTAGTGGTGCTTCTACTGAGGAAAAGTTCAGTGTTCACTGGGGAATTCACATGAGAATAACTTTGCCTGGACCCTGAGCCCTTTTAAACTCTGCAGGGCTCCTACTTGTCTGATTGCCCAATTTGCTGCTCACAAGCAAATGTGTGTGTGCTCAGAAGCACCCCTGTCCTGAATCCCTTGACTGTCAGCTTGAACTCTAATCTCAATTAATATTCCATACCTTAATACTCCTCACCTTAAACATTCCTTGATGAGTTTTACACAGCCCTGCAGACTCCACTCAAATATCCCAAATTCTCCTGTGTCTTTTTTCCCCCCAGCTTGTTGGCTGTGAAGCTCCACTTCAGTTTCTTAATGGCCTCCAGTAGTGACTGGAGAGTTTGTCTCTATTTTTTTTTAATCCCTTGTCTATTGCATTTGTATCCCTGTGTTTGGTTCATGGCTTTCTCTATAAGCTTTGAAGGGAAAAGTTTCCTGAGCTGATAATCCTAGTGAAGCAGATGCTCTGACATGCCACATACCCTTACAAATACAGACAGGGTAGTCAAATTTTGCCAAATAGGAATGTTATTGATTCTTCAGCTGGAAATTAGCATCTTGTCCTGGTTTGAGTTGGAATATGATCTGAAAATTAAAGTCTCAGGAGAGGATTTTCTATCTGTTTTCTGCACAGTTTAGGTAAAGTGATATCTATGAATTTTTTTGTTTGTTTTTTTACTATTGATTTTTGTATCAGTTTTAGTACATTTATCTGTCCATTGGAGAGGCAAATGACCTGGCAGTGGATGATATTTCTTAGCAGTGAAACAGTGAAATCCTATGCATCTGTCCTTATATACCAGCCCGCTTTCTATGTGAACAGCAAAACCATTAATGCTTGTAACATCTCTTTTGCAAGGCCAAAGTGTGCAGAGGGGTTGGCAGCCTGCCCACTGGACCTTTTGATCCACAATGCACTTCCTGGCAAACCTTACTGATTGTCCTTTCAGTTGGTCTAGGGCAAGGCTTTGATGTCCTGAGAACGTCGTCACAATGTGGGTCACCTGTGGATCCAAGAAAAAGGAGCAGGGAAAGTAGAAGGAATGACTCTTCAGATCTTGCTGTATGGGTAGTTTGGCAGTGTTGGCCCAACAATCTAACAAATGAATGCTGAGCACTTAACACTGAGTCTGATAAATCTGAAAGACAAATGCTGTGAAGATCCTTGTTCCCATGGAGTTACTAAAGGAGCAAGATCTGCAAGTAATGCAGAGTGTTCACAGAGAGACATATTGTTCATGGACTGTTTTATTTCTCTTGGTCTTTTCAGGTGTTCCAGGACCTTGGCACTTCTGTGTTGTCAGGTGCCTTTAGAGGATACAACATCTGCCTCTTTGCATATGGACAGACAGGTTCAGGGAAAACGTACACAATGATGGGAACACCCGTGAGTTACACCATTAATTTTAAACTTAGGGTTGAGGGCAGGATGTCTAGCAGAAACATCACTTTATTTTTAAACTGTGGTTGTGAGCAGAATGCTTATACATGTTTTATTTGGTATTTAAATGTATAAAATGAGAGCCTGTACCTCGAGGTAAAAAATTGAGTATCAGGTAAAAATATTAGAAAGCATGGTGCAATTTAAATATTTATTATTGGATAATCTTCTTCTTACTATGTATGAATCTTATCACAAAGTTAGAGGACAAAACCAAAAAATTAATAACCCAGAATAGTTCTGGGTTTTAGAAACTGCAGCCCAAGATAATACAAAGTATTCATTCCTGTGGGATATTTTGGCAGCCTGAAGTATACTGAAACTAAGTTACTTTCACAAATAAAACTGTATACAATTCACAGTAATAGTTTTGTAACAGGCTTGATTATTTGTTTGGAATATTTGGCCTGTGGAAAGTAATACTTCCAGTTTTGATGTGCATTTGAATGGAGTTTACAGAAGCTGTTACACTTTAAGATTGTCTACCAGGCATCACCTAAAATGCACTTTAATCTTGCTACTCAGATTGATGGAGTCAGTTGATGATTTCCTGTGTTTTGCTGCAACACAAGGCAATTCAGTTTTTATCCACGAATATTCTTAGCTGTTGGTGAAACATGCTGCTAAGAAGGAAAAAAAAAATTTAATAATTTGCGTAAGTGGACCAGTATTTTCTACATCCATGGGATTCAATTTTTAAGGTGAAATAAGGGCAAAATATGTTTAAATCCTGAAGATAAGAGGCCTGTTCTTACATAGTTTGTTCTTTTGACAAGAGTTTGGATTTTCAAATTTTTATTTTCTCAATAGACATCAACAATAGGATTTAGTTACATTATTATCAGATTCTCTATTAATTTTATGTGAAATCAAGCTTTATGCCATAAAACTGTGAAGAATTGTTAAAATTTGGGTTAATACGTGGCAAACTAGGATGTTTGCATTACACTGTTTTGAAAGTATCTTAGCAATTCAGAATGGCCACACCTTGAAATTATCATTATTTTCAAGGAAATTTCTGGATGCTGCGTTTCTAAGAGATTTCTTGCTTAAAAATAATTTCTTTCTCCAGTGCAATACTGCTTTGATCTGATCTTTAATAACTCGTATTCACTGTGAAACAGTGTTCCAGTGTTGGGTATAAACTGAACTTTTGTCCATGGTGGTTCATTTGATGAACCTGGATTTTCTTCTCTTAACACCATTTCAAGGGTGCCTTCTGAAAAAAGCCTTTGATGCTATTCAGCAAGCAGAATCCACCTAAGCCTTGGTGTCTTTCCCAGGCTATGTTGGCACTGCAGTCACTAAAGTGTGAGCAATCGTATCTTAAGAGTTCATCACACAAAACCACGCTGTTACTTCAGTGCCGTTTGGCAAAATTTAAACCACCTGGTTTGGGTATTGTTAGCAGCCCCATATCCTGTTCTCTCTGAGAGATAAAATTTGTGAATGTAGAATATAAAGCTGTTCCAAGGCTCNTAGGATGTTTGCATTACACTGTTTTGAAAGTATCTTAGCAATTCAGAATGGCCACAACTTGAAATTATCATTATTTTCAAGGAAATTTCTGGATGTTGTGTTTCTAAGAGATTTCTTGCTTAAAAATAATTTCTTTCTCCAGTGCAATACTGCTTTGATCTGATCTTTAATAACTCGTATTCACTGTGAAACAGTGTTCCAGTGTTGGGTATAAACTGAACTTTTGTCCATGGTGGTTCATTTGATGAACCTGGATTTTCTTCTCTTAACACCATTTCAAGGGTGCCTTCTGAAAAAAGCCTTTGATGCTATTCAGCAAGCAGAATCCACCTAAGCCTCGGTGTCCTTCCCAGGCTGTGTTGGCTCTGCAGTCACTAAAGTGTGAGCAATCGTATCTTAAGAAGAGTTCATCACACAAAACCACACTGTTACTTCAGTGCTGTTTGGCAAAATTTAAACCACCTAGTTTGGGTATTGTTAGTAGCCCCATAAGCTGTTCTCTCTGAGAGATAAAATATATGAATGTAGAATATAAAGGGTTCTCTGTGATGCCATAGCATGAAGAAATAGAAGTAGAATAAGGAAAAACCAAAAATATTCATGACCAATCAAGCTAGTTTCAGTGTTGGCCTGGCTTCATCTAGATTGCAACACCTCTGACATAGACACGTCCAGTATCTTTGCATCAAACAGCTTTTGGGTTTAACCCAAGCCTCTAAACTTCTCACCAATGCTGTATACATTGCTCTAAAATTACTTTTGGTATAAATAGCCATGCTGTTCTGGCTGTGTGTGTTGTAATCCACCACACAGTCATTGCTGCACTATGATTCTGTCCATTTCTTATAACTTGACTTTTGTTTAAAAATAAGTTTTGCATGAGCGTTAGAAAATATGTTATTTAATTTTTTTTCTGTTTATTATTTGAAGGCATCCATTGGGCTGACACCTCGTATATGTGAGGTATTTTTTTTTTCTTCACTTGCATTTGTTTAAGCAGTTACATTTTCTTAATATATTTTAAATTTACATAAACTTCTGGTTTGTGAAGGGCCTCTTTTCAAGGAAGGATGATTACTCAGACCAGACGGCATCATGCCGGGTAAAGGTCAGGTAAGTGTGTCACTGTTTTGGACAACAATATGAAAGCTTTTAACAACATATTCCTGTGATCAAACAAAGTAAAGACTAGTTTATTTTGTTTCTGTTTTCTTAGATGCTGGTAGTTTTGGAGCTAGGGGGAAAACACAGAGGAATGATGAGAAAGTATTGGGTTTAGTTTTCCATCTAAGTATACTTCTTTGGATGCTGTCTGTTCACTTTTGTATAAACAGCTGAAATAGGAATGCAGTGAAAATTTACTTCCTTTGTTTAACTCCTAAATTTGAGCCATAATCCTACATTCCGGTCTTATTCATTGTTCCCTTGGATCTAATAAAGCATTATGTTTGGAAATCTGGGGATTTGAGCCCACCAGTGTGAAAAATCTATGTCAGAGTCAGTTACATTGTCTAAATATACACTTTCTCCTTTTGTTTTCTTTTTAACTGAGCACATTTAACTTCCCTTTTTATTTTCGTTTCAGTTTTCTCGAAATCTATAATGAGCGTGTCCGAGACTTGTTAAAACAGTCAGACCGAAAGAAACCTTACACCCTCCGAGTTCGAGAACACCCTGAAACAGGACCGTATGTGCAAGGTGAGAGTGGGCTTCACAGGTAGCATCAGAACTGCAAGTAAATGTCTATCAGGTCTGTATGGATCTTTGCATGTATTCCTGCAAAGATCGTAGTTGCTTCTGCTCTTCAAGGCTTACTTTTCTCAAACGTTTTTCTTGTTATATGATCACCTGTAGTACACTGAAAGCTTTGCCTCTGTTATCCTACTGGTTGGATATCCTGCATTGTTTGCCATTCCAGCTGTAGGTCATATGGGAGCCATAGTATTTTGCTTTCTTTTATTTTAAAGAAATATTAACTTCATCAAGAATTCTACCAACATAGCTCTAAATGGGTTCTCCAGACCAACCTAAGGTCCCTTGATACCTGTTCCATACCTCAGCATCAGGATATACATTAATAAAAAAATATTAAAAAAAAGAAAAGTAGATAAATTCAACTGTTTGCTGTTGCAGGGCAGGCCATGAGAAGCAATGAAAATCTCACCCAAGTGAGAACCTAATAAGCTTGATTTTCCTTCATTACACTGAAAAAGTATAGAATGGGTAATATAAGTGCATTATATGACTGAAAACATCCCAGGCTTTTAAATTCATAGAATCATAGAATTACAGAATCATAGAGTATCCTGAGTTGAAGGGGTCTACAAGGGTCATTGAAGTTCAACTCCTGTCCCTTTACAGGACCATCCCCAAGAGTTACACCATGTGCCTGAGAGGGTTGTCCAAACACTTCTTGAAATTTGACAGGCTTGAAGCTGTGACCACCTCTCTGGGGAGTCCAACCACCCTGTGGGTGAAGAACCTTTTCCTAATATCCACCCTAAATCTCCCCTGACACAGCTCTATGCTTGAGTTCCTTGGGTCCTGTCACTGGTCACCAGAGTGAAGAGATCAGTGTCTGCCCCTCCTCCTCCCCTCTCAGCTGTAGCCTGCAGTGAGGTCTTTAGCCCTCCTTTGGAAGCTCTCTAAAAGCTTTGTATCCTTCTTATGTTGTGGCATCCAAGCTTGAAACAGCATCTTAGGTGGCTTTGTGTTTTCTAGTTAATCAAAGCTTTCAAAACATGTGACAAAGAACAGATAAAAATGAAAACATATTTTTTCCCATTTCAGTTGTCTCTCTTACTTTAGTTCTTACCTTCTCTCTCACTGTTTTTCTGCTTCCAGTTTATTTCAGTTTTGATTGGTGTTTTCACCTCAGGGTCTCATACAGCTTTAAATTGCAATTTGGCCTTTGGTATTTTGTAAATTGATTGGCTCCTGGTGTAAAGTTTGCTCGCTACATTGCTGTGTGTATCACCAACAGCTGACAAAAGTCACATCTCAAAATCAGTGCTCCGGTGTAAAATCATACGAAGTAGCTTTACGGTGGAGATCAGAAGGAAGACTCTTTTCCAAACTGGGGGTTTGTTGAGAAAGTAAATGCATACTTTTCCTTTTCATCTTGCCCGATGTCTAGTGGATGGAATTCCAGAGTAGCCTCTGGTATCATTGACTCTGCAGCTGCTTGGCTGGCCACCAAGTGGGTAGTAACACCCAGGGGGTATGCACTTAGTTCACAAAATGCATATCACACAGGATTTTATGGATCCTGTCACATCTGAGCAAATACCAATTTGTCCTGACTTCTAAATAGAGTTCTTGTCTCTGTTTGTTTAGTGAATTTCTCTTGTTCTCCCTGGTTCACTTTTCTCCCTGTTTGTCTTTAATATGGCATTACAAATCACATGGTTATCCTCCCTCCAGAGATTAAAGCAAGGTGTGACAATAGATAGAGTGACTTGACAGTGGGATTGGATGGAGCCTGAGTGACTGGGGCCCAGCTCTGATTCCTTGGACACCTGCTGTATTGGTCATTGTACATCTAACAGCCAGTGGTTGTTAGCAATTCCTCCTCTCAGCATTTGAAATCAGCACTTGCAAAGTGTTGAACTTTCATGGTCCTGTACACAAGGGCCTATCAGGCATTCTGGTTGTTTCAGCTGTGCTTTCCCAGCACATCAGCATCCTGCTTTAAGGAGACTTGGAAAATAGATGAATTGATGGTCTCATTAGTATGGCAAACATAATTCTTTGAAAAGCAGATTCACAGACATTCGGCTTTTATCGAGGGTTTTCCAAGATTCTCTTTCTACCTGCTTGTTATTGGAGAACTTCATTGTCGATGGAATACAGATACTAATTATTTTCTTTTAGCAGCTGCTCTTTCACCACACAAGAAAAGGTCTTTAAACTGCTTCCTTCCTTGGCAATTTCCATCCCTTTTCTCAGGCCTTATATCTCCAGTGATTCCTTGGCTGCATATAATGGAGGTTCCCTGTTTTAAAAGAGAATAAAGTTATAGCTTCTGCCAATGGGCTGGCTTGCCTTTTGTCACTGTTTTGTCTTCATCTGGAACCTTCCAGGCCAGTTCTGTCACTTCTTTTTCAATTCTGTTGTGGCTTTTTTTTGTTGTTGTTGTTGTGATGTTTGTTGGGGGGCTTTGTTTGCTTGTTTGTTTGTATTGTGCTTTTTTTATTTACCCATTTTGAATAAAGATTTTATACTTGGACACAACTGAAATTTTTGAATGTAACAATTTTATGCTAGAGTTCTGAAATATGCCAATAAAGTTCCCAGTTGATTAGATTTTGTAAACTAAGAGAAAAAGATAATGGCAAAAATTAACCTAAATAATATTTGCATCTTCTGGCCACAGTTGTAAATTCAGTTTGAATAATTTATTTTAGATTATTCACTCCCTCTGTATGTTATGACAGCCTCAAAAAATAATTGTGTTAATGCCTGTAAGAAAAATTTTATTTTCAATGGTAAGTGTGATTCATATTTTTAGAAAAAAATCGGATCACATGCATGAAAAATGAAGTAATTTCTCTGCTGAAGATATCATGGGGTGTAATTAGATGCTGTTGTGAGACCATGTGAACAAAAGTAATTTCAGGCTAATGAGTCAATGTCTTAGGGCAACAGATGACAGTTGTTTTTTTTAGACATGTGTATACAAATATATATTAATAAATTTACCTATGCAGTTTATGCAATTGAGAACTGTGACAGTTTTCTTTACTTGAGACAGCCCTAGTGTCTGTTGAGGAGAGGGACTAATAAAGTGTGATGGAACTGCATTCATTAACTCACATCAAAAATGAGCAGTAGTGACTTGAATGCAAGTAAGAAGTATAGGCAGCTTGATTTTAATAAGATCAAATTCAAGAAAGCCTCTTGTGAAGAGGCTCACAACACTGGTACAAAATGCCCTTCTCAGCTGCACTAATGTATTGCTGGAATCAAAAATTGCTGAGCTCTGTAGTGAGGGTTTTCTACGTGCTGAAGTAGTCTTTGGCAATAAAATGTCATCTCTCTGTGCAGGATCAGAGTGCAAGAATAATATTGCCAGTAGCTAGACAGCTGAGATCAAAATAACCAGCAAGTTTACTAGAAGGAGAGCTGGTTTTGTGTTTTACTTCCGGGCAATTTACTGTCTGGGCGAAATGAAATTGGTGAACATCAGCAAAGCTCGGAAATCTTCCATTGTTTTCCATAGGTCAAGCAAGTTAAGGACTAGCATCTGTATTTGCATCGTACTTCTTGCAAGCAATCAGCAATTTTGAGGTTTGGTGACTTTCATCAGGAGCTCCTCAGTGTACCATTAGTTTTAGTTGTGTGTTTGATGTCAATGACATCCAGAGTACAGTTAGCTGTGGATGAAGAACAGAGAGAGGGGAAAATCAGAAAACTTAATCCCTTTAAGGACACTTAAATGCTCTGGGCAATGCATTCTCCATTTGCAACTCCAGTCAGAAAGTCCCAGCTCTGAACAATAAGTATTTTAAATGTTTTCCAGCCCATCGTTTTTTCATGTAAAGGCTGAGAGATTGTAGCCTTTAAAATGCTGAAAGTGTTTCAATGCTTTGGATTGGAATCGTTTCAAACTTCTCCCTCACAGATGGTTGCACTGTTAAGGAATCAGCCTCTCTTAAATCAGGAAATGATGCAATCTATTTTATTACTCTGAGACAGATTTCTGGGGGAGATCCTTTCTTACTCCAAGGCAGATTTCTAGACAAGCAAGTGGTTTTGATCTTTCTATGGGACTTGAAAATGACCTTTCTTTTTCTGGCAGCCAACAGAACACTTCATCATTTCTTTTCAAGCAACATTTAAAATATTTCATTAACCTTCTTAAAGGGCTGTTTTAAACTTTCTGCTAGATTCACAATTCCAATGCTTAGGGAAATCTAGGCAGGTAAGAATTTCTTCCATGCCTTCTTTTTATAATGGGACTTTTATTCAGTTAAATAAGACCCTGAAAAGGGGTCTGGGAAAACAATGTATGATAGTTTCCATATTCTGAGCTTTGAAGATCCCAGTGCTGCTGGAAAAATAATGGGCCTCTTTCTCAAATGGAAAATGTGATGACTTCTGGAATTAATGTATTGTAAAGAGACCCTGGAGAGCAGAAGAAATACTTTTGTTTGAAAATCATCCTGTACTTTGTGTGTGTGCAAGTGTTCATGCATGCACACTGCAGTTAGGGATTTTTTTTAAAGTGTGGGTGATCCAAAAAACTTTTTTTTTTTCTTTGTGTATATCAGTTGTTAAAGGACTAAAGTAAATTCCCTTCTTTGGCTTAGGTTTTGCTTTCATTTAAAGTTAAGCAAGCTTTTATCATGAAAGGATAGACTAGCAATATCGGAAGTACCCATTTCAGTCTTGTTGAACTTCATATTAATCTTGACTTACATTCTAGCAGTAGATAAATTATTTGACCCAAATAA
This sequence comes from Daphoenositta chrysoptera, assembly GCA_013397915.1. Classification (NCBI taxonomy): domain Eukaryota; kingdom Metazoa; phylum Chordata; class Aves; order Passeriformes; genus Daphoenositta; species Daphoenositta chrysoptera. The sequence continues at coordinate 413,492 of VZRO01007291.1, read as the reverse complement.
ATCAAATTTTGTTTTGAGTACTTTACCCACACTTTCGTGGTCTGTAGTAAAACAATCCAAACCTAAATCTGTGGAGGGAGAGGAAGTTGCCCTGGATTCCAGCTGTGAGATAAAACATTCTGCACAAGCATGTTTTGCTAGCTGTGGTATGACAAAGACTAATTTCACAACTCAGGTGTTTTTTAAGGACCCACTGCAGTACGAATGATAAATAATCCTCGGTGATGAGGCATATTAAACTGGATTAATGGGAAATACAAGCCTGTTGAGGATAATTTCGTATGTGCGCTGGAATTTGCACTTTGCCAGGAGCTGCAGTGCCACAGCACAGCAGCACACCGCCCTCCACCGGGCCCCACTTTGTCATGACCACCCCTCAGCACGGCAGGCTCTGAATGTGGTATTCCTTTCATTTCTTTAGGGGGTTTTCCCCTCATTAAAAATAAAATCAAATTTAAGAAACAAAAAAGAAAAAACCAACCAAAAACAAACTGAAAGGAGAAGACAAGAAAAGGCGAGATGATTCATATCTTTATTTGGGGAGATCCTTCAAAAAGCCCTCTGAGGAGAAAAGTGCATGAAGAGTCCCCAGTGCAGGCTAAAGCCTAGTTAAGTAAGTGGTGAATATTGGCAGGGGTTGGTTCCTAATTCTGTTAGTTGTGTGAGCAGAGCCATCATCCAGAAGCAATGGCCAAAATCTTCTTTATAGGATCTGTACCCAAGTAGTAGCAGTGATACAGCTGAAAATTTATTATGGAGTTAGAGTTACACTGTTTTTAAAGTACCATTGTTGTGCAGATGGAAAAGTTCTGCTCTTTGAAGGTATGAGGCTTTTTTTTTTTTTTAACTAATGTCACTGCATCGGAATGATGAACTAGGATTTTTTACTTAATTTTTTAAAAAATGAAATAGTTGTGGTTTTTAAAAAAATTTACTCTAGTTGAGAGACTACTTGTACAATAGACTGTCATCTGAGCAAAACATCCTTATTCTCCTGATGTTGGGTAAATTGTTGGATAAACTGAATGAAACTTCCTGAGAAAGCTAAATATTTAACTTTCCTTGAATCTTTGGCAGGTTTGACTCAGCATTTAGTTACAGACTACAAGCAAGTTGTAAAACTTCTAGAAGAAGGAATAGCTAAAAGGTATTTTATATAACAAACCATCACCATCTATACTTAAAACTTTTTAAACTGTGTGTTGATTTAATTGATGTTTGTTTTACTGACTGTGTTGCCAGTGTTTTGTCATGACAGGATGTCAGATTTGGTGATCCTGCATATGACATACACATAAGATGTTACCTATCCTCATATTGTCCACAGCAAGAGCTACAAGCAATCATGAAGTTGCTTCTTCAAAACTGATCCCATGCTGACTTACCCACAACATTCCACCATCTGTCTGTGATAAAAAATGCAAGCCAAGAAAACACTTTGCTGTAAACAGACATCTGTTTTTCCCCTTCACTTGCTCATGATACTTTAGACTGGATAGCTTTCAACTCACTTGGTCGTGTAATTAAGTGATTCAGAACTGCTGAAAATATAATGTATACTTACTTGTTTTCTAAAAGTACTTGGTTTACAATTATTTGGTTTTATTTCTATAAGTTCCTAGTCCATATTGTGTGTTTGCTGTGAGAGAACTGCGGGATTTGGAACACTGGTGAAGCCAGTAATTTTGGCTCTTGTTAGTTAAGAGTTCTTGTTATTTTTTTGACAAGAAGCAGTGAATATCTTTACAGGTGCCATTACAGTAATGGAAAATAATTATATTTTAAGGGACCCTCCAAATCCTAGTCACAGTTCCAAAATTGATATTAAGCCTTATCATAAGAGTAGCCAAGGTTTTAGAATAACAGTGATGCTGCGAAGTAAATAAAAACTAAGCTGCCTTATCACAAAAAAACCCATAGAATATAAACCAGGATTAAATTTTATAACTTTTATAACTTTCTGCTTGTAGCAATTAATAGATGTAACTTCATGCTAAAAAGAGACTATTTCAGTACAACAGAATTGCAGGTGAATACATGGGTTGTGAGTAATTGAGATGTGAACTTGCTCTCTAACTACCTTGTGTATTGTTGGAGGTGAGGAGTACTAGCACTTCCTCCTCCAAATCTTGGGGCACTTCCTTTTTCTCTTTTGCTTTATAAACTTTGGTGCTGCTCCCTTACATTCTCTGCCCACTGTAGGGCTGTTTTCTGTCTTCTGCCCTTTACCTAATTGTTTGTCTTCCTCCTCCAACATCTGGAGACTAGCTCATGTTCTCCTGCTACCTCAGCTTTGGCTTGCTGATAATCATGATATGCTCAGCAGCCTGCAGCTTTTGGCAGTGGCCACTCCCATGACTGTGGAGGAGGTGTAGGAAGCAGAGAAGAGCAGGGAGGAGAGTCCTGGCTTTGCCCTCCTGCCCTGGGCACTCAGCAGTGTACACACAGCTGTAGCTCTCTGCTCTCTAGTGCAACTGCTCTCTGCAGTACTGGGACAGCTGGGCTTGGAACAAAAGCCTGGTACCACAGTCCTTTTCTGCACTACTAAAATTACATGCTGTTGTTGAGGGTAGGCTTGGCAAAACTGATGATAAAGGCTGCGCATGCAGCTGATACTCAAGGTAAGCTCAAAGGAGAAAAACCTGTGTCCAGCTTTTGCCCTAGACAAAATCCTGCTTTCTTTGGGTTTTTTCTAATCAAAACAACAATAAAGAAAGTAGAATTTCCAAAAGTTTGCATTACAGAGGCAGTGGGAGGGTCCTGCTGCTCCTCCTTCTGTGACCAGTTCCTGCTTGCTAGAGTGCACTGGGTCAGAGCACGAGAGCCGTATGACCCGTCTGTCCGTGCCATAGGGTCACCCAAGTGCCACACAGTGAATTACAGTGTTCATGTAGTGCTCACATGGGTACACCTGTCAGCCTCCTTGGACTCCTCTAGCAGTGTAAAAGAGCTGTATCAGCGTAAAGGAACCCCAGAAGTGGCGTATGAAGGTTTCTGAACCCTTTGGATATGCCAAGGGATAAAAATGGGCACAAATGGAGATGTGCTGGGCTTGTACACTCTGTATTGGGGATGAGCTGTTCGATGCTGCTGCTGGCTGTACTTCTCTGCTGTGTTCCATGCTTATGCAACACCTTATACCTGTGCTGTAAGGCTGCTTTGAGATATCTCCTCAGAGTCCTGCTGGTGGAAAAAAACACCTCTAATTGATCCTCAATTTCCACCCTTCCAGGTTCTCTGCCAAATGCTCTGGGATCAGATCCAAGAATGCAGCCTGCCATATTCTCCAAGTTTCACATTCTTTCATTTATCTGCTGTAGTTGTTGATTTTGATTTCCCTGAATACAGGGAAGTAACCCTTTGTAATTGAATGGTTTGTTCTTCTTTCTAGAATCACAGCAGCTACACATATTCACAATGCCAGCAGCAGATCCCATGCTATCTTCACCATCCACTACACTCAGGTTAGCTAAAAATAACACAACTTCCTTTTCACTTTCAAAAGCATTGTTCACTGTGTTGTGCATTGTTTACTTGCCACTATTTTGTGCTGTTTGTAGCAATGGTGGAAGCTGTTACTTATTTCCTTTGGATCACACTGCAGATGAGTGCTTATTGAAGTATTCTGTTCCTTTGTGCAAGCTTATAGTCAGAAGTGATGCCAAAACCTCACTTTTAAAAGAAATGTTTTCAGTTTTAATCAGCCCTTTGAAATGCAATAACCCCCCTCAGATGCCGTGAAAATTACATGTGAATATGTTTGAAGTTATGTTTTGTCACACTTGTTTAGGATTTTTAATTGAAGTACAGCACTAGTTTACACCAAAATTTTCTATCTAGCTTTTTAGATGTGCTCATCTCTTTAGCATTTGGCATCCAGTACTCTCCCTGAGACAATGCAGCCTTTCTCTGGAGGAATTACATCCTTCCCTGGCAGAGAAGTCGTTCAGTGATCCAATAGACCTTTTCTATCTCACACTTCTAACATCCTGTAATCACAGAACATTTTGGGATATTTTTCCTTAGTTTCACAAAAGACCTTTGGAATACATTAGTGGAAAATAACTCTGCAAGGTCTACAAGAAAGCCTTTCACAGTCTCTAGGCAGTAAAGGTTTTTTTCAAGAGGAAATTGGCATAAGAGGGTAGTTTCTCTGTGGGGTGAGAAAGCTGTTGAGTTAATGGTTTGAACATAGTCAGAGGGTCCAGGTCACAAACAAAGGCAGTGAGACAGTCGTATGTACAACTCAGCTTCAAACAAAAGAGCACATCAATTTTATTTTCATTAATTAATTAAGGGGAATAGTCTTCCTTATTTATGTTTTCCTCTTCAGGCTATTCTGGAGAACAATCTTCCCTCTGAAATTGCAAGCAAGATCAACTTAGTGGACCTTGCAGGCAGGTAATAATATACTGAAGGGCGAAGAGGTAATTTTCTCTGAAGATGCTGGTAGTACTGTCTTAAAAGATGAAGTTTAATATTTTAAAATATCATTGACCTAACAGTAAGGCTAACTTTCTTGTAAAGTAACAGGGAATATTAAGCTAATATTGTCTTTGTGAATAGTTCTTCTGTACTGGGTATTGGTTTTCATTGGAGAAGGGAATTCCTGGGTCCTCAGATCCAATACTTTGCTGTTGCGTACATTTAAGGTAATTCCATTCAACTCCATATTCTTATTAAGTGGCTTTTCCAGTGGCTGTTGTTGGAATTACTAAATCTGAGCTTGAAAAGAGAGGGGAAAAAGGGAATGTGTTCCTCATGGCTGCCTAGCATGGGCAGGAGAAAATAGTCATATCTCACTGTTTATGTTGTTCATATTCCAAAAGATGCATTTCAGTGAGGAACGTGTGGTTGTGCTGGATGTAACAGAAAACAGAAAGATGGAAGTTGTGCTGAAGAGTTATAGAACAGTTATAGAAAAGGACTTTTTTTTCTCCAGAAATTATATTGCCATGCATGTATGGTCAGAGAAAGTGTTACTGCAGGAAAATACAGACTTTTGTACTGAGCCAGTCTACACTTGTGGAGTTGTGAAATGTATATTGGTTTTTTAAATTCAGAACCACTATGATTGGGTTGCCGAGCTCAGACTTGAATTTATATTGTGGTGGGTCTTTAACAGTCTCTTGCTCCTGGTTATTTGGACTTTCTGAAATAGAGGGCAATATAAAATATTCAAAGTATATGGGTTTTTTAATTGCAAAGCTCATAACTTCTCTTTTCTTGTATTGCTTGAAAATACATAATGTTTTCATATTGACTCTATGTTAATAATTAAGCATTTTTGTTTATTTTACCCTGTCTTTTTCACCCTTGCTACAGTGAAAGGGCTGATCCCAGTTACTGTAAAGACAGAATTACCGAAGGAGCCAATATTAACAAGTCATTAGTTACACTTGGAATTGTCATATCCGCTTTAGGTAAGCACATTAGTTCTTTATATTGAAGGGTAGTGATAAAAGCATATGACTCAGTCATCATGTGTTGAGTGTAACTGTTTATTTGCATTTACATCAAAAAGCTCAACAGAGCAGCTGTGTGGTGTCTTCATAAACTGTAATGACAGCTAAGAAAATTAAGTAGCCATGACAGAAAAAAATAACCCCTTTCCTGAGCTCCGTGGTATCTCTCCTCCAGCACAAAACTCTCAGATGTTCAGCAGCTGCCAGAGCATTAACAGCATCACCAGCGAAGGGGAGAGCAGTCCTGCGGACAGTGCTCCCCCAGGCAGCGGCAGCGGGGCCAGGCGGCCGGCTTACATCCCCTACCGCGACTCCATCCTCACCTGGCTTCTCAAGGACAGCCTGGGGGGCAACTCCAAGACCATCATGATTGCCAGTGAGTTCGGTTTCTATCAATTGTTTAACGTTTTGCACGACATCGTGCCTTGAATATACACCCCTACTGCAGTGAGAAGACAGCTATAGCACTTAGAATCTGGCCTTGTAAAGATTTTCATAAATACTTCATAGAATACTCAGGGAAATGAAAATGCATGCTGATTGTGCATGTAATTACGTTTAAGAGTCTTACCAAGGTCGTATCTTTGATTTTAGGTGATTCATTCAGTTGTAAATACAGTTAGGAGAAGACATTCGACATTCTCTGTGAGCTTAATGAAATAACCCTAGGGTTATTTTTTGGTTTTATTTTTTATAGAAGCAAAACTAAAAAAAAAAATCTTTTTGAAAAGTGATGGGTAAACTGAATGCTTTTTAAAATTGTGTTATTTGTTTTCTGTTTGTAGCTATCTCACCTGCCAGCTCCAGCTACAACGAGACCATGAGTACCTTGAGATATGCTGCAAATGCCAAAAATATTATTAACAAGCCCAGAGTAAATGAGGTGAGGCCTTGAGTTCTGCCTGAGGCAGCCTATGTAGTCAAAATTTGTCTTCTCAGTACATAAAATAATGAAGCCTTTAAATACATGGGAATAATTTTGGCCACAGAACCTGAGCTTCATTCATTGCCTGTTCTAGAAACAAGCTCTGACTTTATGACAGATTCATTTATTTGATTGTGCAGAGGTCCTTCACAGGCTGCACAAGTTCAAAGATGGCAGAGTATTAAGGAGAGAGTCAGGTGCTGCATTGGAGGCCTGAATTCTATTGCTGCCCCTGCTATCCCATTCTTGTTCAATGCTAGATGTTCCAGATGCTTAAGGCAAATTTTCAGTGTGTGCTTTTTTCTCATTTTCCACTCTTACTCTTTGATAAGTCCACATTTATCAAATGTGAAAAACATAAACGCTCTCATTCAAAGACATAGTGCTAAAACAGATTGGAGGTTTTAGATACTATAGTCACAAGAACCAGCATTAAAAATAATTCATGGGGAAATGCATAATTCTGTCTGTCTTTATGGCAAAATTCAAGCAGCACGTACTGATCTGGATCTACAGTCACATATGCTAGAAATATAAAACTCTACAATTGATGCTCTGCAATTCTACATGACGCTCCCTTTCCACATGATCACATAACTTAAGGACCAAATCACAGTGCATCCATTTAAGGAATATACAGTGAATTTAGGTGTCAAAAAAAGTCTTGATTCCAGCTGTTTCCCAATCTTTAATCCATTGACTTTACAGCTTTAGTAGTATTCTTTTATGATTTTGTGATTTGGCATGAGTGTATCAAGATTTTATTTTGTAGGTAAAAGATAGAATCTTAGCGTTGTACTTCACTATTCACTTTCTTAACAATGCTCTGTTAAATTTCGGCAGAAGGAAACCCTTCTAATCCTAGGTTTCCCAATTTTAATTTGCGTCTGAATTACCAGTGCCTAAAAGTATGCAGACATCAATAGTAGCAGCAGTTGTGTGCTTGGTTTTGCCAGCAGCAGTTCTCAGCTCTCTGACAGGCTGAAGTCACATAAGCTCTCCTGGGTAAGCAAAACTTCACATACAGCCTCTCAGCGTGCCAACATGTGTACCCATCTTGCAGAGCCCATGCCAGATCCTCAATCCCAGCCCTCTTCCCCTCACTGCAAATTGACCTGGCAGCCCAGAGAAAGCTCATTCTTGACTCAAGAGTTTGTCTGAACTGTCTACAAAAGCTGTTTTCCAGAAACTGCCAGTGCAGAACGCTTATTCTGAAAGTGAGACAAATGCCTCCACACAAGCAGACAGGAAATTCTTTATGTATCAGCTGTAAGGAGTTTTAATACCATCCTTGATGATGTTCTGACTAATCAGATTTTATATACCAGCATTAAATAACAGCATCTCTCTGATGTAGTGTAACTATTTTGAAGATAAATCCTTAAAAGTAGTGATTTATCTATCTCGTCGTGATGGGAACAAATGCTGTGGTAGGTTCAGAAGAGAGATGGAAAAAGTTTTGGTAAAAGACAAGCTATCCAAGATGAGAACCACCTATGTCTAGGCAGTATGTCTCAGGGGCCTGGCAGAGTGAAGCAAGGAGTACTTTTGTGAGTTTACCTATTCTTCTTTCTTCCTGGCTATTAGAATACCCCCACACTGATTTATTTGGCTAGAATTTTTTTAAGACTGACTTTTCCAATGGTTTGTGTCTCAATGTTTCAGGATGCAAATGTGAAGCTGATCAGAGAACTGAGAGAAGAAATTGATAGGTTGAAAACTATGCTGGTGAGCTTTGAACTGGTATGTAGCAACATTTTCCTACTGGACCTTTTGTGTTATTTATGTAGCTTGCTTTCATCTCATCTGTTAATCTTTCCCTGTTTATTGTAACTGGAGAGAAATGAAACTGTTCTCTAGGTGATTTTGCAATTGTTATAAGGTTAACTGCTTTTCTATCCTTTCTCCTCTTTTTGTCACTACATTGAAGAACCTGAAGTAAAAGTAGTCACGTAATGATTCAAAATTATTTCCTTGCCTGTCTTTCTTGGAGTTGGATGGTTTACCTGTCCAGAAATACCATGAAATAGAAATATTTTATTTTTAAGGGTATGGAAGCTTCAAGTGAGTAATTGATGTTTCACACTGCCTGCACGCTCTTTCCCCCCCAAAAAAGTTGTGAACATCTGTGAGCCCTCACAATACAGCTGACATCCCTGGTGTTTTTCTGTGTTGGAATAATAATAGTGTCTTGGTTTTCCAAGCCATGGAGAGAATGTTTTGCTTGGAGAGACAGAAACTACACTTCAGGATTTATTTACACAGAACTATCTCTCAGTTATTGCTTTTCCACCGGTTCTTTACACCAAAAAATAGCATACAATAGCTAGAGAGATATAGGCTAGATGCTAGAAGGCAGCATGTGTATTTTGTCTTTCCTTCTCTTGACTCAATCACCTTGAAATGCTGGAGAGTGAAAGAACATGGCCAGTTGTGAATGAGAAAACTAACATGTAGATCTTGGTGGCTGTTGTTTGTACAGAGGAATTCCAGTCCCTCTTGGAGTGATGACAGGGATGGAAATCTGACTGAGCTGGTCCTTCAGAATGAAATGAAGGTGTGTATGATTTACTTGATGCTGTAACTATACTGTTCCACAGGGGGTAGCATTGCTGTAGTTGTGAAACTACAGTGAAAACTTTTTTTGTCTTAATCCTTTCCTTTTTGCTCTGCAGATGCAGGAAACTGCCACCCTTAATGCATGTAGAGTGTGCTCTACCAGTTTGTGACAAAAGTGTTGTGCCCTTAATGGGACCCAGTCCATTGTGAATCACTATGTCTGCACAATCTACCCCTTGTTTGAAAGCTGTCTCGGTATATCACAGTCATTCATTATACAGAGTCTGTCCCTTCTAACATAAACTCCAGTATTTTCAAAGGAAATTATTGTACACTTACCAAAATTACTGAGAAGATTTTATCACTGGTAACCTGGAAAGGTTTTGCAGACCTTAAGTTTTGCCCAAAGACAGGCAAAATAACTTGTTAGCATGTTCAAAAAGAGAAATTAGCCTGCTTAGTTAGTGAAACCGTTCTCTCTTCTATTCTTTAAGATTGAGCAATTGACCAAAGACTGGACAAGTAAGTGGACAGACAGAAAAGCCATCATGGAAGAATACAGTGTGGACATCAACAAAGAAAAAGCTGGAGTAACAATAGATTCTAATTTACCTCATCTAATGGCCATGGATGATGATATCCTCAGCACAGGAGTGGTGTTGTATCATCTCAGGGTGAGATATGGTCACTTGTCTTATTTTACCCTTTAATTTGAAAATATTTGTTTTCTTTGGAAATGGAGGGTGGTTAGAGTGACATGACAACAACAGCTATCAAAACATGAAGGTCACAGATTACAAGACATAATGGGGGGGAAAAAGCAAAAAAAATACATGGAAATGGAGAAGGAGAAGAATTTTTATATGAATATAAGTTGACCTCGTAAGAATGCATGTGCAAACTATTTGATATTGTATTACAAGCAAAGCAAAATACTCCAATTAGGCATTAGTAGTTTGTCCACAAAGCATGAGGACAGCTATGTGTGCATGTGTATGGAAACAAAGAATGGTGCTTATAGTATAGCAGACATACTGATCCAAATTCTATTATGCATTTGTATACTTAAGACTGGAATATTTGAATATGTATAGATAAAAGCAAGCTTCAAGAAACAAAAGCTCACTTTGGCAATGACTTTTATACCTTGCTTTTAACCCTCCCAGAGATCTGCCACGTAGATGGCAGGTATGTAGCATGAAGGCTAATTGCTTGTGATCCTACTTGAGTGGCTATTTTTGAAGATCAGGTAGAAATCCTGTTTTGTTGTGTAGCTGCTAATTTAAGACAAGGTTTTTGCCAAGAAACTTTCATAACATTGTATATATATTGCTGCACATTATGGCATATGATGTGCACGGCTGGGTCAACACTTTTAGGGGTTTTTTTGGGTTTTGATGAAGCAAGAGCTAAGCCAAACTTCAACATTTTTGATATTGTTTAAATGAATGGAAATTAGTGAAATATTGGTGCTACTTAATGTGAAAGGAATGTTTGGGGGGCACTTCTTCAGAGGTGCACTCATTGCCAGAACATATGTTAAATATGGTTGATAATTGTGTATATGTCTACTAATAACAAATCTTCATCTAGATTTTCTGCTAATTGATATAGTTTAGGGAAACAGGAATTTTTTATTCCTCTTAAAAGTGACAACAAATATTTAGAACAGAAATCATTCTTCTATCACGTTGAAAGAGAGACTCTCATGCCAACACTAAGAAATTGTACCAGGTCATTATTGGGGACCAAGTATTTATGTCCAGTGCTGATCAACATGCAATTTCAACTACTCAACCCTACATTAACATTAAATATTTATTGGAAGCAACTGCTACTACTTATTTTTTTTATATTATGTGCCATTGTGCAAAGAGCAAATACTTTCCCATACTAATTTTGACAACACCTCATTTAAATATATTCATTTTAATGGTGTAACCTGGTTTGAAGGGTCACCTTCTGAAGTTTTTCATTACTCTGTCACACTAACATCTTTGTCCCTTCTTTCTTTGCTTCTAGATGCTGCCTTTTCTTTTCTTTGTGCTTACATCTTTTAGTCTCTGGTGTCTGTTACCTTCATCTGAGCAGCAAGAAGGTAAAACATTAGAGGTTCCTTACAAATTAGGGCTTCAACATATAACAGCACTTTACACTGTACTTCTGGAGAGGGGTCACAGCAGCAGTTTTCAGATCATGCAAAATAAATGTTGTGTTACTCGTTTACTCTCCTGATATTTCATAATATTAATTGCACTAATCAATGCTGCACCTACGCCTAATTTTCTGGCTTTCATTAATGAAAGATGTATGTTTTCCTGTGATTTAACTGGCCTTTTTTTGCCTAGCTTAAAAATATGAAATTTGTTTATTGCTTTAATAAAAGGTGTACTTCGTAGCCTTTTTGAAAGCTGGAGTACTCCCAAAAGTGAAGCGGCAAAGCAATCTTACTCTTTATGGTTCTGTAATGTACCTTAGGAATTCTACCCTTAGTCACGAGACACAGCCAGAAGAGATAATAATGTAAAAACACTTCAACAGATGTGAAGATGTGCTGTGATGTGCTAAGGTTAGGTTGTGCAGTTGTTTCATCTGAAACATCTTTCACTTTTTCAGGTGGAATACTCAATACTAAATTAGAAAAGAGTATAAATATTAAAATTATTATCCTAATAATAGCATTTTAAAAATAAAATCAATATTGTCCTGGGATATGGTTATTTTTGTTTTGTTCTCTCAAGCTGGGTTGGTTTGTTTGTATGGTATCTGTACCCTTGGTCTCACCTGCAATTTTTAGTTGGACCATCCACTGACTGGGATGCTGTTGTGAATTTCCTGAGCCAATACTGCTGTAATTCACTTTTTTGAATTAAATTGTATTACCAGAGAGTTAGTTCAGCACCTTGGAAAAAGTTTCTTTTGGAATTACAGTAACTATTTCTTTGCTTAGTGAAGAAGATAATTAATTAAGAGATCTTTTAGGAGTTGCTTTACTTCTCTTTTTATAAAATACGTATTGCTAACTCACTTGATTGAGTGTTGTGAGTCAAATGCCATATGGACTGTAAGTTTTCTAGAAGTTGTGGCCAGCCCAGGTGGATATTTTGCAGCTGACTCTGCTGAACATTAAACTGACATGTAGCTTGGTCATTACTCTAAATCAGAGGCACAATCCAGCTTTCAGCCTCTCGAGCACATGAAGTCTCAGCAGCGCTCACGCCTGAGGGATCTGTTAGTTGGTTCAGACAGCTGAGCTCTGTGAGGAGCTTTGTGGTAACCATTCCCTTTCTGTCCAGTGCACAAACCCACTGTGATTTACCCATAATGAATGACCCATAGCTGGGTCACCTTGAAGTAGCTCACAGCTTCTGTTTTCCCAGTCTTCAGGCTTCCAGTTACTACTTCTTGCTTCATCTTTAAATCTAGGTTTTACAATACGGTGGGAGCAGAGAGCATATTCAATTTGTTCTGATTTGAATACAAAATCACATTGTTTACTGCCCATAATCAATTTTAATGTAACTGAAAGGCTTGCCACTAAAGTAATTTTAGAATGCATTTACCAATCACTTTACCATAACCAACTACAGTGTCTCTTTAGAACTGGGAAATTATCTTACTTTGTTTTCCTAAGAAAAAGCACAGAACCAATAAACAGATGGTAAATTAATTCCCTTTTTTTGGCAGTTTTTTTCTCATGGTATTGTTTAAATGATTTTTTATTGGTATTTGAAGGCAACCATAAAACTACTGTCTCACTTCCATAATTGACCCATAATATAGTTTGAGTCTTCTTGTTCTGGAGACTTTTGTACCTAGGCAGTTCTTTTCTTTGATGTTAGTGAATCTTCAAGTTTGGGAACTTGCCCATATACCATAAGCACCAGGAAGACTTTTCAGAGATGTCATTTAAGTTTCAGAAAAAAGTTCTTCTTTAGTAGTTAGATTGAAGAGTTCATCATCTACAGCAAAGTGCCCTTACAAATTAGGAATTCTGTTACTTCTAAATTTGAAAAGCCTGGTAATTGAATAATCATTTTACAGCTTCTTTCTTTCTGCATGGTATTTATTAAAAGAATTATCTCATTTCTGCAAACACCAAATCTTACTGTAAGAGTTCAAAGCATCAGGACATGTGTTCATATTCAAAATATTGGTCTCAAGCACAGTCCAAAAGTCATCCACTGAGGGTTACTTTATTTACTGGAGTCGTAGAAGCTGACACAGTTGCAGGATGAAGAGTAATTGCAATGCTATGGGGGACAGTGGGCTGTAATATTATGAAGTACATAGTGTTTGCTTCAAACAATTCAGTCATTCAGAGGCAATTTATTTTAAGTGTTTGCTAAAATGATGTATCAAAGCTTTTTTAAGTAGTATATATATTCTTTTTTTCTATAAACAACATTTAAATTAGTTATTTTCTTGTTTTAGGAAGGAACAACCAAAATTGGAAGAAGTGATTCAGACCAAGATCAAGACATTGGTAAGAGAAGGATATTACAACTTATTTTGTTATTTGGTCAGGTCAAACCAAGAGGTTTACATTTGTCATGTGTAATAGCCAGGTCGTGTTTCTATTTGTCAGCTCTCTTTACTGAAGAAGGTAAGTAGGAGAGACTAATAATTAGTGTTTGGTAAAATATATGATTATTTTTTATTTAAGAGGCCAAAAAGTCAATGGACTTGACCTGAGATCTCTTCAGAATTTTCTTCCCACTTGTGAAATGCTATACTAGAGCTTAAAAATATCTCCATCTTACATCCAAATTTTCAGATGTTCTACCCTAAACTAGTGCCACAAGCGATCACGAGACATCAAAAATGTTTTTCAAACCTACTTGTACAGAGTATTTTAGATATAAAATCCAAATTATTCAGAATATGTCTTATTTAATTTAATTTCTGCTTTTAATTTTAGCAGTCAATCTCAGGAGCTAGATATTATGATAGAGAACTGAAACTTTATACTGAAATTGGAAAATTTGTGGAATCTCAGCTTTGGTTAAGTTCTGCTAAGCTTGACTATGTTTGATTATTTTCTGCCAGTAGATTAGTGAATTATAAACAATAGGTACCATAACGGCATTAAGAAAATTTTACATAATTGAATAATTTGCACATCAGCTCCCAAATCAGAAAGTGCTGTGTAGTTTTCCAGTGCCAGAAATAAAGAAACAATCTCACTATTTTCAATAGTGAGTTTCAGCAGTAAGTTTTTTCTGTGATTAAGTATTTGACTAGCAGGATCTAATCTCCTCGTTTGGCACATGATACAGATCTCTGGGGTGTGAAGTGTGCACGGAGTCCAACAGTTTGTGGTACTCCATTCTGAGGGAGGCAGGGCAAAGCCAGCCCCTTCGGCAGGTGAGATGAGTCTGTGCTGCAGTTCTGCAGGGGCAGTGGATCGAGAGGAATCACTGTGTGATAGAAAACCGCCGCGGCTCCGTGACCCTGCGGCCGCTGCCCGGCGCGCGCTGCTCCGTCAACGGCTCCCCGGTGGCCGGGCCCTGCCGTCTGTCACAAGGTAAGGCTCGCTCTCCTGAGGCTGCTGCCTTGCACTCACCTTGCCACTGAAGTTCAGATCAAGAATTTATGGAACTCGAGCAGAGCAAAGGAAGACATCTCTCAGTCTGCTGCCAGCTCCAGGAGGTTTGATCCATGGCTAGAGCTGGGACAAATAAATTGAGTACCCCGCAGAAGTAAGATTAAAACATTGGTGACAATATTCTGCCTCCTTTTGGCAACAGTAGTCTGTAGGTTTCTGAAAAGGGAAGACGTGTAGTCAGAGAGACTGTTGTGGAAAGCAGTGGAGACTGGCTCAAAGCCAGCTGGCCACTGAAAGGGTTATTTGGCAATTATATAATATTGTTGAAATGACCTTCAGCTTTTTCACAGTCTATTTAGGTGGAAGCTGATAGCCACTAAGTCACAGGCTATGATAATGAATTCAGATTAAATGGATCAGGATTACATACTTTTAGGTTGTTTAAAGAAACAGTCCAGCTTCTGGGAGTTTGCAGTGATCTAGACTCTGAAAAACATAGCGTAAAAACAAGTTTTCAGCAGTGGGTTGGTTGTGGTTTTGGCATGAAGTCATTCTGGCCTTTAATATGAACAGGGAATTTACAATTATGTTTAGTCTGCAGAGATCTACAAGATCAGTTTGCTTGGATGCTGTCATTACAGATTGATAACTCTGCCATTCCGTAGTGGTAAATTTTAGAAATAGTTCTCTGTACTGTGGTGTTCAGAAAGCTGTTGGTCAGAATGTAATTTTTTTTTCTAATATACTATTCTATAGTAGTTTGATGAATTATGTCTCTATAAATATCTCATTATTTTGTTTTCACAGGGGCCCTTGTTGTCCTTGGCAAATCTCATAAGTTTAGATTCAATCACCCAGCAGAAGCTGCTATCTTAAGACTAAGAAGATCAGTAAGTTCTAAAACTATTTTTCTCTCCTAATTTTTCTCTTTTTTTCCTGTTTTTTTTTTTATTCTTAAAAGCCAGCCTGATAAAGATAATATTTCATCTCATCATCATATTCACTTGCTTCATTTCCTCCATCTAATGGTCTGTAATGACACTAAACCTTTTGTGGGAGGATACTAGCACTTCTTTCAGACGTGCTTAGCAAAAGATGATGCAGGTCCCTTGAATAATTTAGTGTTTCCTGTTTCCAGTCATGACTACAGTAGGATTGAAACAAAAAGGAAGAATGCTGCAGTGAAAAGATCAGTTAAGAATCTTTCCACATCTGATAATGTTCTGAGTTATCTTCTTCCTCTGTCATTTCACTGTCTTGAATGAAGTATACTAGAAGAATTGGAAAATTTGTGGGATTAAGTACTTTAGTATTGTTGACTCTGAAAGCAGTTAATTGTTACGTACATCAGAAACAGATAAAATATTTCTTGGTATGTTAAGCTCAGGAACTAACAACTATAAGATATTGTTTGGTTAGCTAGTTGGATAATGTTTAAGAGCTGACATAATTCTTAAAATGAATGACAAACAGCTAAAAAATCTGACTTAAAAAATTACAAATTTTCTCATTTAGGAGTTAACCACATTATCAACTGATATTGGCAAGAGTCTACCTTTTAAAATGGATTTTCTTTTATTAACGTTTTATACTTTCCACTCTTCCATCCTTTTGCACTCACTTTGAGATAAGGGGCTTAACTTCTGTTTGTTTTCATTCTTAATTTCTTGATTAATGAAACATGCAGTACATTTAAACAGAGCTACAAAAAGAGATGTACTCAGTAACAAATACTTAGCAATTTTGCTAATTATCAAAGACTAAGTAGAAGTGTAAGTGAGATTATAAACTCACATGGGAGGTATTATGCAGCCTTGCACACAATAGTTAATAATGACAGTACTAATGATAACTTGGAAGTTCCTGGGTTGCTGTGATTTTTTTAAATTCCTGACTTATGTTGTGTGCTTTCTGTAGATTAATGAAATCCCTCCCACTCGGAGCTGTGGAGCTTTGGACTGGCTCAATTTGCATGGAAGTTGCACCAATTCTCCACACTATATCCTTTCTTCTCTTTACAAGTAAGTTTAAAACTAAGAAAAAAGCAACTGAACAAAAAATTTCCCTTGTGGGGTGATGTCTAAATAAGGGACTTGGTTCAGACAAAAGTAAGCTGTATACAGAATAAGTCCTATCACATTTTTGAGTAGTCAAATAAAAATGTCAGAGAAAATACATAGGCCAACCAACTAATATAGAGCATTAAGATACACAAGGAACAAACCTGAAAAATTATTTATTGATGCTCAATTAAGAAAATGCCTCAGATGAGACTGTCAGCCTTAATTCCGTTCACTTGGACATCTGCTTTACATCTAATCTATAATTTTTGCAATATTATTACTTCAATGCACAGAATGGACTTTTCAGGATATGATTTAGCCAAGGTAATTATTATCTATTGACTTTCCCTGCTAATTTATTGCGGAAATCAGAAGGTTTGTTCATAAATTCCCTTTAGTTCAAGTCCTCATTGAGCCCTTCATTTCACAAAGCCAATTTGATTCCTTGTTTGGTTTTTTTTAACTGAGCAGTAAAAAAAGCATATACTGCTTTAAAAGTGTTGAAGAGCTGCTCATACTCAATGTTTAGTGTATGCTTTTATGGCAGAGACTTTAGGAAATGGAAAGGATTGGTGTGCTGAAGACAGTGATTAATGTGTATCAGGAAAATGAATTGAGATATGTTCTGTGTTTCAGTTCATAACATTGAAAATAGAATATTACAGAATTAAATGTAATTGGGTTCTTTTTCTTTTTAAATTCCTCTCAACCTGGCACATTCAATTAACCTGTTAAAGGCGAGAAACAGCCATCTTCTCATTCATATCTGTTGATGTTCTGCTTCTTGCTAGAGTGTTTTTGGTATGGTAACACACTGGGAATCTTTTATCTCTTTCTAGAAGAAGTATCTCATCTCATTTTTCCCAGCATAAAATGTTATCTCTGTTTTGAATATTTGTCATGCTTCTACTCAAGTGCCTTGTTTTCCACCTTGGATAGTGTGGTTTTATATGTTCTCTTTAATGTATCTAATCTCTGCATTTGCTTTTCGTTTGCTGCAGTGATACCTGTCTATACAAAATGTTACTTCATTTTGTTTCTTTACTGATGAACATTTTGCACATCATTGCTATTATTTCCTTAGGAAAAATTACAAAGAATTTTAAAAATAAGGGTTTGTCTGACGACCTTCAAATGTACACACCAAGGTGCTCTTTATGTTGCTAAAGACATTCGTTTTGGAGCTCTTGACACAAATTTTTTGATGAGCCTAGAAAAACCTGAAGAAATCCAGAAGCATTATGAACAGTTTATCACAAATTTGCACTTAGTTTCCCCCTTTTTAACCTGAGAAAACTGCAGCACATTTCTGATTGATTTTTTTTTTCCCAGACCATGTTCAGATAGATTTGTTTGTGTTGATCAATTTTTAAATCACTTGAACAGGATATTACAAGCATATTACACTGCTTAAAGTTACCCTCATGCTTACATAGAGGGTTTCAGATGGTTACTTCAGTGAAAATTAAAAATGTTATGGTATTGCATTTGCTTGGGTTTTTATCAGTGTCCATCTCTTAGAAGAATGAGCTGTAAACTATGTCTAATAATAGTTGGTTTTCACCTTATATAATCCAGTGGTCCTTTTAACCTTTTGAATTGGTATTTGGCATAGGTGAACTGAATTGATCCACTCAGCCTTCCTTTGCAGTAACCTGTGAGCCTGTATTTCTGTACAGACAAATAGTTTTGCTCATGGAGGGGGTTATGGTTGAGAGATGTAGCCTAAGATCTGTATTATAAGAATAAAATTATATATGTGGTCTCTTGTGAAGAAAAGTCAATGTCAAGTACTAGAAGGTGTCTGTGAGGTACTTTGCAAACCATAATACAGCACTAAATGGACTACAGGGAGTGTTTATTTGATCACCAGTTAAAAGTCCACCCTAATGCAGGGTCTTGTCTCTGTCAGAAAGAGATTCTTAGAGGAAAATATAAGAATGGAGAAAGCTATGCTTGTATCTTGTTCTCTGTCCCCCTCTCACTTGAAAGTTTTTAGGTGTTCCCCCAGCTGCTGGAAATCTGCATCTTCCTCTACTGAAAATTACAATAACATCTCTGTGTAAAATAGGCTTCAGTGACGTTTTCTTGCCTTTTTCCCCAAATATTTATGATTTCCTGTTTTTATTTTTGCAGTCAAAAATGTAGAAACTGTGAAGAAAACAAATGTTCTCTTGAACTAAGGTGAGAATATTAATGTGTCTAAATCGTGCCGAAATTTTTGACGCCTTTACCTTTCTCCTGTGCTACACTGATTTCCTCCAGAAGAGATGGAAGCTAGACTTTAAGCTTTAATTCAAATTATTTTATCATATTGGAACAAGAATCTGTACGTGCAGCTGAGTTACAGGCAAGGGTCTGCAACCATCTTCATATGAGATCTTGTGCCGATGGTTTGCATCTTTGTTACCTGTGTAGCCTGCATTTAAAAGCCATAACTAGAATGAGGCTTACTTTGAAGTTGCCACAAATTTCCAGCTTATAAGAACCCTAAATGTATTAGATTTTATGCCAATAGTAGGTACTGGGAATACTCATTAGTACTTTGAAAATTGCTTGGGTAAATTGGGTTCTCTTCTGTTGAGAATAAAATTGCTTCAGGGAAAAGTAAAAAAAAAATAAATTAATTCCTAGCCTAGAACATGGTTCATTCATGCAAAGAAGCACAGCAGCTGCAAACAGAAATAATTCAGAAATTGTTGAGTTTCCATGGGTTTAAGTACCTTTTCCATCAGGAACTGATGGAACTTTACTTTCTTCTGGATTTTTTAATTTCAGATCATATCTGTGTATATATATTACAGTAATGATTATTAATAATATGAATCTTATCTCCCATGCTGCCAGTATGATGACATTTTTCTCATCTGCCTTTCATGTGTTGAATTACCAGTTCAACCTTTAATTGTACATTAAAATATTTTGAGAAATGAGAGTAAAAACAATTTTCTACCATTGCACACAAATACTAAAACTTAGGCATTCCCTTGAAAAGGGTTGTGAGTCATTATACCCTTACTTGTTTGCTTGCTCATACACCCTACTCATATGAGCCCCTGCACTTCAAATTTCTGATGTTTGCTTTCAGCCAGCAAACACACAGAAGGCTTGTGAATGGCATCAGTCATCATATTATAGTTCCACCACAAATAAGTAGATAATAAAGGTCTTTCTCCTGCCATTGCCTCAATACCATACTGCATATAAATAAAAACTCTGAAACCCACAGGAGTTTTTCCATTAGAGTTCAGTGGTATAGCCATACACTGAATTAGTTTTAGCTGCTTGAAACATGTTTAAACTCCTTTCCTTGAAAATACCAACATTCTTAAACTGGGGGGAAAAATCCTATACAGCATAACACAACATATTTATTATTCTAGTGTGGTATAGTTAACTTGTCCAACTAACATCTGTAAAATACTCTGAGTTCTCACTAACATATTCCATTTGAGAATTTCAAAGCGCTCTACCAAAAACAAAACAAAAAGGTTAAAGAAAACTTTTGTATCTCTTAAAAGATCCCTCAAATATTCTGTTTCACAGAGAAATGCACTGTGGCAGTTACAGCAACTCTACAATTTACAGCAGAACCGGGTATAGTGGGTTAGCAGGGTAACTAACTAATTCTATATATAACTGACATTGTGAAGGGAAAACCTGCGTTAGCTGAACTGGAATTTAAAGAGGCAGCATTGACCTTTATTGGAGAGTGTGGCTGTGTCTTGTGCCTGTGACTCTTCGCCAAAAAGAGGCCTGGTTTAGAGATGTATTTAAAGGGGTGCCTTAAATAAGTAATTGCCTTACTGTTATTTTGGGGGCTTTGGCAAAGAAGAAGAGGTTTTGCATAGAAAGGCTAAGAAAACCACACATGAAAAAGCACGGGTGTGCATTTTCTGTAAGCAAACCAGCTAATCAGAAATCTAAATGATACTTCACTTGGCGGTAGCTTCTGTGAAGGGGATTACTATGTGTGCACGTTCCCAAAGATCCCTTATTTCTAAAGGGTTCTGGCTCTGCTGGCCATGTTGACTGATTTCTGGCTCCCACCTCCTGCCCACCGCTCCCCAACTTTTGCTTCGAATTCTGTGAGTGGCATTCCTTCGGGAGGCTGAAGGAGGTGATAAGAAAGGTCTTTGTATCTCCTTCGCTGCTCTCCCCGTTGCTTCAGGGAAGAGAAGGGAGAGGCTTGGGCCCCTGTGCTGGGCAGAAGCAGATGCAGGATGCTGTGCAGCTGCGTGCTGCTGCTCTGAGCCCTGCGGGAAGGGCCCCGGATTGGACACGGGCAGAGGGGGAGGACAGAGCTGGAGAAGGTGGGGGGAGTTGTGTAGATGTGTGTTAGTGGATAGGCTTGTAACTCTAACTTGTGACTGCTCTCAGTGTGGGGTTTGCAAGGCTGCAAAATGCCTTGCCAACATCTTTTTTTCTGCTTTATTTTTAACTCTTTTCCCCTTGGGAAAAATAATTTGTAAAAGACAAATGGGACTTGAACTCTAGGCCATCAGAAAGATGGAGATGCTAACTTGACTGATGTGTTCTTTGAGAAAACTGGCACATTTCAGCTTTTACCAAAAGTCATTATTTTCACTGGAGTTTCTCTATTTGAGCCTTAGGATTTTGTTGCAGCAGGTATTCAGCCTCACCACAGAGCTATTGCTGCCATAGTTACTGGAAGCTGCATTATGCTGTAGCAGCCGCCAGCCTCTGCATCAGCAGTAGAAGTGTTTGGGGAAGAGGGGAGGAGAATTGCACAATAGGATCCCAGAGAGCTGACAACAAAACCGGCTGGAAAAAAATGTGGATTTACAGATGGTTCATTTAGCATGCATCGCGCAAACTTTGGAGAGAAAAATGAGATGGAAAATCAATCTGGCAGAATCGGTATAATCTGAACGTTTTCTCAGTAATTTGTGATTATCTTTAGTTTAAGGTTGGTGTCTTTTTGTTGTCATTTTACTTGCAGCTTTTAAAGGTTTACTTGGTGGAGGGGGTAACTGTTGACACTTCTTGCTGCATTCGGTACACCCAGAAATCTGCATGCTTTTATGAAATTCTCTGCAGAATTGCTTTTTCTTAATATGCTGTATGCTAGAGTATGCTGGTCCTGTGAAACCAAGACTTCGTGTGTGTCTTGATACCTACAGAAATGAAGCTGTTTCTCTTATGTTTGTTCTGAGGTTATTTTATTTCCTGCTTGAACTGTACTGAGTGTAGATTGCTTATGTGGAAAAGCAGGAATATGAGCAACAACATTCTGTGCTTGACTGATGCATCTCATAGTATTCCAGTGTTTCAAGTCTAAATTTAACAGTACATCTGATTTAAGATGTTTTAGATGAAAAAATTAGTGATTTCACTTACTTATTACAGAAATTGGCTAAATTCTTATGTTAACTGGTTTGGTGCTTGGTTTTAGTTTAGTCATTCAAACATACATTACACAAACTGATTGTTCTTTGAATTGCTTATTAGGTGATTTAGCTGTGAAGTGTGTGTGAATCTCTTATTTTCTTTCTGGGCCATTGTCATGTCATTTTAGAGTTTAGTTTATCATGTTATTTCCCCAAACCAGCAAAAGTGTGCTGACATGACATAGCATGTTCGAAGGTAGAAAGGGAGCATTCTGACTTCATGTTCTTGGTTTCAGCAGTTTCTGTCAGAGACATCTGTATCCCAAACTAGCCAGTCATTCTGCTCACAGTCAGTATCTCACAGCCAGAGGGAAAACATCCTCTTGCATTTGTGTATTATGTAAGTGGCTCTGCATGAATTTTCATTATCTTTTTGTTCCACTTCAGAAAACTGTCTGTCAGAAGCAGCTTCATAAAAAGGTGTTTAATGTTCAGTCTCTGTATTCAAACCTGGCTTTACTGCCTTGCCTGGTTTTTGTTTTGTACTACTAAAAAATAGGAGATGAAGCAGAGACACTGAAATAACAGCAGAACTGCAATTTTTATATATACCTGAAGCAACAGCATTTTATTACAGAGACTTTGACCTTACAGAGGGAGAATTGTACCAACTAGCTACATCACCTGAACAAAAGCAGAAAGAATACTGCAGTGATTGCTGTGCTGTGTTAGTTTTTCTGAGGCTTACAGTGAAGTATGGCTGTGCCTCTGTACTCTGCCTTTCTGGGGTGTAGTCATAGTGTGGAGCTGTGATTAACACCATCCATTTGGCCTGCCTGCTGTTCTGCTCTGTGTGCAAACACACACGGCTGTTGGGAAGGATCTCACAGTTTCATGGTGGTTCAGCAAAAACCCATCACCACACACATGAGGGAATATGCTAGTGCTGCCCAGAACAAACAGCACACTGCCACGTGCATTGTTTGTATTGCTTATTCCCTCATCCTTTATAATGTGGGGGTGGGGCGTGATTTCAACAAGGTTGGAAAGTATGGGAAAAGCTTGTGACCCTCTCACAACTGTAAACAGAT
Organism: Daphoenositta chrysoptera; assembly: GCA_013397915.1. Taxonomy (NCBI): domain Eukaryota; kingdom Metazoa; phylum Chordata; class Aves; order Passeriformes; genus Daphoenositta; species Daphoenositta chrysoptera. The sequence goes on along the minus strand of VZRO01007291.1, from coordinate 390,490 downwards.
GTTACCTAACCACCCCTGTGAGCACTGTTAGGTCTCTGGATTGAAACGCAACACTGAGTTGTTTCATTTACTTAAATGGTCTGGGTTTTGGTTTGTACACAGGTTGAACTCTGATAAGTCAATTTTTTGGAAGGATTGGCTGAGAGCTAAAAGTTATGGTTAGGAAGAATGAGAGACATTTTATCAGAGGAATTTTATCTAGTTTTAGTAAACAGTTGCAGAACAAGAATTCTTTCTCTAGTATCATGCTTTAGTATCATGCTTCTTTTCAGCCTGCTGGCAATGATTTACTCAGTTTCCTCAGTCTCATGCAGAATGTTGCTAATAATGATAAATCAATAGAAATCAGCTCTTCTGATACTTGACTTTCTGATGTTTGATAATGCTAATGGATCCTTGTCACTTCTCTTGGATGAACCTACTTTGCTTCTTTCGCACATCTCAGACTAAGCAACTTGCCCAAGGTCATGTGAGACCAGTGACAAATTTAGACTCATATTTTTCAACTTTCATACCACCACAGGAATCAGAGCTTTCATGTGTCTGTTAGTAGAACAGGTTAAAGACTATCTCATCACCAGACTCCACAGAGAAGCTGTTAGGTTTAGTGCATAGGCATCCAGAGGCAGTGCTCATCCTGAAGACCTTGCAGGCCAAGTGTGTGAAAGCACAGAGGTCATGTAACTGCTCCAAAATCAGAAGTGTTTTCTCTCAGATCAGTACTTTAACCTCCAGATCATATGGCTGCTCCATTACCTTTCCCTTAGAAAATATGGAAGACAACCTCAAAGCTGCATTTAGGGAAAGCCTCCCTCAGAGTTACCATTGAAACCATGGGAGCTTTTTGCAAACGAGATACTTCAGGTTTAATACTATGTTTGGAAAGTGATTCTTCTTTAGTTAACCAGTCTTGCTTTAACCTCTGAGTTTGTACCCCTGTGGTTGGTGGTGTTACAAATACCTGAACAGCTGGAGATTTGTAACTGCCATATGAGCATTTCAGTGCTGCAGTGAGGTGTCAATTCAATCCTACGTCAGCTGAATGAGAAATGAGGCATCCCACTTCTATTTCATGGGTATCAATTGAAGTTTATCTAAGAGGAAAAAAATTACAAATCACAGGGTACTGGCATCTTTGTAGTCAAGCCAAGGACACATAGATCTTGGACCTGCTCATTCTTACAATTTGTTTGTGTGGGTCCCAAATAGACACAAACCATTTAGCAGATGGCAGCAGCGAAGTTTTTACTCTGTTTGCACCATGCCAGACAGAACAGAAGATGTTCTCTTTCAGTTACTCTAAGCATTACATTTACACAAACATTAAAAAAAAACAGAATTCTGTTTTGCTCATGTGAACAAGATTCATAGTAATATTGTAAGTTATTGAAAATCCTAAAGCTTTTATGTACTGAGGCTTTCCTGCTACTTCTTAAGAAAGTGAAATGCATGTTCCATATAAAGGTACTCCAGGAGATTTGTAGACTTTGGCTGCTTAATTGTTTCATCTGTTCTGTCTGCTAAACTATCACACAAAGTTTTTGCTGTAGAAATGGTTGCTTTGAACACATGCTTACAGTTCTAAATCAAGACCTTAAATTATTCCTGTATAGCAAAGGTCAAATACTCTTTTCATACAGATGACTGTGTATTGGTAGTGATTTTGCAAACTACATGGTATTTCCAAAGATTTCCTTTGAAATTTTATTTTTGGAGGTTTTTTGACCTTCAGGGACTCTTTAGAGTTTTGGTGTCTTTCATTGCTTTAGAAGTATAATAAATATATAATTTACTTTCTTAGCAAAATAGACTTAAAACATTTATTCAAGACTCAAAGGTTTCATTTTCTGAGGTTATATATAATAATGCAGAGTTTAGCAGGTAAAGATGATATATCAACCTTAGATATAATCTTACTTTATTGTTAAGAATTTCTTGATGATAGCATGTGGAGAGGTAGAATATGTATTCCTTTCAGAGGGCTAGGGTATCTTGAATATTATAATGCATTATGCTAAGAATAGATATTTTTTTGATTGTTGTTCTGGGTGTAAAATTTTGGCACACAGTCAGGAGCCAAACATCTTGGAGGAGATTGTAAAGCAGTTTTTCACAGGTTAGTTACTTTTCTGATCACAATTCTGCTCCAAATATAGAAGCAGCAACCTGATACAGTTCTTGCATCCAACAGAGGTTTGGGTGATCAAGGTCTTTCCTTGGCACTGCCAGAGACTGTCAGTGTAATTCTGACAATGCCTGTAAATATTTCTAGGTTGGAATTTTTTGGTCTGAAAACAAAGAATGGTGGTCATTTCTGTAAAGTACTTAGATGACAAATATCTTATATAGTGGTTATAAAATCTTATAACTTAAAACCAACCCCCTCCCCAATTTAATTTGTGGAAGACTACAGCAAAATGAAAAGTGACTATATTTTTAAAATTCTTTTTGCTATTATCTTTATGGTAATGGAATTACCTGTTACTAGAGCTTTCATGTTTGCTGGCATTTATGACACTTACGGGCTTGCAGCCTGCTGTGACATGCATATACACAGCTACAAGTTTTTGTCATAATGCACCCTTACTGAACAAAACAACATCTTGTCTGTCTTTCTTTAGTAAGATGACTTGTTTTATTACAAGTAATATTTGTGTCTGGTTTAAATTCACTGTCAACATTTCTAACAGCAGAGAAATAGATGCTGTGCATGAAGAGTACAAGCAGAAACTGAGAGACCAAGAAGCTTTCCACAGAAAACAAATTCAACGACAGCAGCTCTATGTTGAGGATTTAAAGCAGCAGATCCTGCGAGGACAGATTAAAGCAGAGCAGGAACTCGAAAATGATCAAGCTCTCATCAACCAGCAAATCCAAGAAAGTGGGTACCTGCCTCTTCACCTCCTTCAGTTCCCTTCCATTACTGCATACTTTCATCCTCTCAACATTTTTTGTCCTAGTGATGCTTTTTTTTTATGAGTAGAACTTTTATTATGGCTAATTAGTGGATTTCTCCTACAGTTGCCCTTCCCTTGAGAACAGTTACTAAGCTTTGATTAACAGAACTAAAGGGCCTCCTTCGCAGTGCTCCAGCAGCACTGTTTAATTAGCACTGCTGGGAGGGACAGCACCAGCTCCTCCCCTGTGGCACTGAGCCTCACCTCTGCCAGGCTGATCCCACTCCTACCTCCCTTACAGCCTTGCTCTGCTCCTATCTGTAGTTGTAATGTAGACCAAGTCCACTCTTGTGTTTTAATTTTTTCTTGTGATATCCTTGTGCTTCATCCCATGAGTTGTTCTGGGAGCTTGAAATTGAGGTGACCGTGGTAGCTCCTACTAAAAGCTTTCAGGGGAAATTGCTCTAACAACAGGATGTGATAGGAGCCAAGCAGCACTTCTGAGACAGCAACAGGTCAGTTGAGGTACACTCATTGATGATGTCACCTGTAACAATAGAGATAATTTTCATGTGGTTTTGATTAATTTCACTCACTAGAAAAAATAGGGTTGTAATATAAGACTGTGGCTTAAACTGAACACAACATGTTTTGAGAGGTATTTTTTAGTCCATGGTTCCTGGCCTCCAGAGCTCCTACTTTGCGTGCCAGCAGACATATTCAGTAAGATGCCTTGAGGGGTTGGGTTGTCCCTTAGCGAGTTTATGGACTGATTTGGGAACGTTTTAAACCTTGAGGTGTTTTTGAATTTGGGTGGTTCTAGTCTTCTCTAGTTTATCTTCTAGTTAATTATTTGATCTAGGTTTCTTGATAAGCAAAGGATGCCTATACAAAGGTATCCTTCCCACCCAGCAAAATCTGCTGTTTGATCCTGGAAGAAGAAAACTTCCGAGAATTTTTGGCAGTGTCTCTGACCAAAACTTATGCAGTCAGCTATCTTTTAATTTTGCCAGCCACAATGAAGAGATTGAAAGAAAATTATTTTGATGGGATATAGCACAAAAATATGTAGAGAATACAGAGAACCAGGAGAGTTTCCCCAAAATATCTTTATTTTATGGCTCTGTATACTTGTTCTCTTCTTCCCTCCAGTTCTGCTGTTTTCACTGTCTTTATGAAAAGCTTAGCCAGGCAGGTAGTTTTTGCCAGCCTAATACAATTCTTTACTTGGCAACCCACCAAAGTTCTTCACCTTTTCTGTGCCCCCAGTGGTGCAGCTCCTGACAGAGGCAAGTTTGTGAGCAGAGATTAATTAGCATCTTAAGCTTGCAGTTCTCTTGCAGGGAAGCTCTGATCTGCCAAATATTCTGCTTGCTAAAGAGAACATGTCTGGAAACGATGTTGAGAAAAAAAGCTTTGTATGTGAAAACTAAAAATGTTATTAAGGAAAATTAACTAACATGATGACAAAAATGCTTCCATTTTATCCATAGAGTAACCATAGAGCTAGAATTCCTATTTCTGTGCATGTGCTCTATGCAGAGCTGCCAACATAAGCAGGACAGGAGACTCATTGTAGTGGGGATCACTAATGAAATATATTTAACAAAATCAGTAGTCATCAAGTAAGTGATACCTACAATGTCTCTGCACAAATTATTTCTTGTGTTAGGGAAACTTCCAGAGCCCCAAATTCCTCTCTTGCAGCTTAGCTGTGCAGAGCTGCAGGTAGCCCTCATTCATCACATCAAACTTAAATACCTCTTAATTCCTACATCCCTGAATAAGCAATGAAGCATTGCTTATTTAGTAAAGGGCTGCACATTGAAAGTAAGCCCAGTCAAAACAAAATGCTGCCACTAAGACAGCAGCACTTTGGAAAACTTTGATTCTTTGAGAAATGCTCCACTTTTAAAGGAACCTGGCCTGAGATTTTTACATTGCTTGTGCAGCAATGATTTTTTTTTTGTTTGCTTTGATAGCTGAATATGTATATTTTTATAGCAGCATAAAAATCTGCTTCATTAAGAGAACATAAACAAGGCATCAGATACAACCTGGTCATGGTGATCTCAGTAATTCCTTCTTTTGTTACACTTCATCATAGCTCAGATTGAAGCTGGTGTGCTCTAAAAAACCTCTAAGCACATCCATCCCCTGCATGGAATAAAAGTAGTCTTGCATCCAAGGTTAAAAACAAATCAGCCTAGTTCTGTTCTCTGCTGCATCCTCACTGACTGCAAAGATCAGGTTCTGAATATTTAGAGAAGACTAAATGTGTAAGCAGAGGTAACATATTTTGTTACCAAATTAGGTTAATCACTTGGTTTGTGAGCATATTTGGCATTTATGAACTATAGGGGTCATTACCAAAAGCAGAGAAACTAATTCTATTTGTGGAGTAGAGTGGTAATTCTGTGAAAAATATACATTGACTGCTGGTATGATCTTGTGTTATTTGGATTGTTTGTCATAATAGCTAAAGGTTGTGTTAGCTTCACCTGCATTCTTCCCATGACAGTATTTGTTTTATTTCATGCACATTTAACTAGATGATCTTTAAGGTCCCTTCCAACCCATTTAATGATTCTATAATTTTATGATTACATGCTAAGATATGTGGGTTCCCATCAGGCTGTTTTGGCAAGTGCTTGTTGGGGCAGCCGTAGTTGCAAGAGACAGCAAATGTGTGGTTGTTGCTCTGCCTCAGTCAGGTGCCACACAGGGATTGTTTTGCTTGGAAAGTTTCCATCTGATGCATTTATAGAGGCTATAGATGATCTTTGGCAGGTACCTGTGTGATGACATCCTTGTGGCCTGGTCTGTAACTCACTTGGAGAGCTGCATTCCCATCCACAGGACTGGTGGCTGTCACCTGCCCCGCAAATGAGGCCCCTCCACAGTGGGGTGTAGGGAGGTCCAGCCTCCAGGCTCACTGAGCTTGCCACCAACAGTGAGCACAAAAATTGCCATTTCCTGTGCTAAACAAAGTCCATTAGTATGACTCTGGGTTCCCTCATTTTGCATTTCCAGCATGCCAAGGTAAGTGAGAAAAAACACTTCATAGGTGGGTTTTTTGGTTTAGCCAAGTTAAAGAAGAAAGGATAGGAGCAAAAGGCACAAAGAAGTGTTTGGTTTAGAATACTTGTAAAACATGCAAATGCAGTGATGAGAAGTCAGTAACATTTCAAGATTGCACTAGTGCTTATTTTTTCATTCAAAATGTAGGAATCTCTTAGCCAAAGGCTCATTAGTGTATGTTTGAAATTCCATTTGCTGCATTAACACAGAAGCAAATGCTGAGCTCTGTTTAGCTCTGTGCAACTTCATCCTCTTGTTAACTTCATCCCTTGTTAACTCTGCTCCCAGTGCATGTACATTTATTCCCATACAAAGTTTTAACATATTACTTCAAAATAATTAAAGCAGAAGTAGTAGCATATTTCACAGAAAAAAACCCTAATGAAGTCATACTTCTGTGCTGTGAATATATATATATATATGTATATATATATACTGTGTCTGAAAAGTGCAGAGAATTGAACTCAGGTCTTTTCATGCTTCCACTGTATTTTAACAAAACTGAGGTGATATTTGAGTGTAATCTTTGAGAAATTGATATCCGTTCTACTTCTTTCTTACAAACAAGGTCTTATCCACCACTCTCCTTAGCTGCATTGGCCAAGCCCCTGCTTATATCCTGCAGTTGCTACCTGAGTCCTTAACCCAGTGAAGAGGCTTTTAGTTACCAATGAAGTAGAGAAACAGTACATTTTTCTTTAAATGGTTTGTCAAGTCTCTACTCTACATGCATAGAAATTCTGTTCTTAAATGACCTCTAACGGCTAATTAAGTTAAGAAACAAGGTATTAACAAATAATGTTTTTCCTATGATTTTTACATTCTTTCAATCATTGTTTTGTTTACAGACCAGCAGTGGCTTATAAATGAGAATAAACGTCTGGCTGCTCTTCAGCAACAGCAGAGGGAGTTTGCAGTGCAGACAGAGCCTCCGCTGCGTGCAGAGGCTGAGGTGCAGGGTGCCACTGGGCTGGAAACCTGCCTTTCCCTGCTACAGCAGAACAAGAAGAGACTGGTGCAGCTGGAGCTCTTGCAAAGGTACTCCTTAAAAAAGGCTGAAAGAAACATCAGACGGAAAAAGGTCAAGTTCCAGCTGGAAAGGATAGTCAAGAAGCAGAAGCTATTGGAAGCCAAGCAAAACCTAGAGCAGCTGGAAGCTAACTGCTGGCTCAGTGAAGAGTGTGTGAAACAATCCCAAGTCCTAAATGACAATATTGCTGCACGGTCCTCTTTGGATCACCACTTGCAAAAGAGACAGAAATCATTGGATTTGAGTTCCTTGCAGCACAGGCATTTGCTCTGTAACCCATACCTGCCCCAGGTACCCAGGTAAGTTAACATCTGCCAAATCCTCTGCACTTTCAAAAGTAACGTAAATTCAAGGTATTTTCAGTGGCCACCTATAATCCTGTATGCCTTTCAGCGTTTTGAAAAAAATCCCCAAACCTGCAATATCAGCAAACCTACTATACTGTACATCAAGCTGAAGCTGTTTGTCCTTTTGCTTTGGATTTGAACAGTACGTTTCCTACTTGTCTGTTTGACGTGGTTTTTCTCACTTTTTTACATTTCTCTCTCAAGCCTTTCTACACTTTTTACTTCTTCGAGAAGGCTTTCTAGAAACGGCTTATTTTTTGTTGTTGCCTTGTTCAGACTGTTGGTAAATACTAATTCCTGTATAATTTTATCTTGATCATCATCAAACTCTTCTTCAGAATATTGGTATCTTTGGGGTGATTATGGATTGGATTTTCACACTGGTCAGCCTTTCTCAAGCTAAATAAACATCTCTATGCAATGCTAAAAAGTTGGGATGCTACAGTGTCTATCACAGCATGGTCTTTAGCTATTTCCACAGCAGGAAATAGCTAAACTCTGCTAAGTGGATTTCTGTGACTTAGAACTATCTTTTATTTTTAATTAACTGTCGCAGCTACTTGAGCCTACAGAGATTCAATATGAAGCTATACCTCATAGCACTGAGCTACTTCTTTGTGTGCAGAGCATCTTTCCAGATAGCAAGGGGACTGTATAGTTAGTGACAGAATTTTATTTTTTTTATTCCCTGCTAGAATTGGATTTTGAAAGGCATTACGATTGTTGCTTCATAAATTGTTATTCTTCATTGCAAGGTATTACTGGAAATGTTGTGGTGTTGTGGTGGAAATGTTAAGTACATTATTCAAGCAAGGATTGGACTTTATTTCTTCTTTATTTTCACAGCTGTTTTTCGAAGAGGGAGTCTGTCTCAAAGTTATCTACCTCACCAAACATTGATCAATACTGTAAAGGTAGTACAACGGGGAGGTTGTCACCTGTAGAATACCATTACAGATGTGGTAAAGGCATTTCTGGGAGTAATGACCTCAATGATGAAAAGGGGATCTCCTTTTCAGTCCAGAGGCAGCTAACTGAAAAACAAGAACCATCTTCAATTGAAAATAAAAAAGGAGCAGAGAAAGACTCTAATGATTCAGCTATCATGGCTTATATCAATAAAAATTATAAAAAAATTGAGAAGTTGGATGACAGCCCAGGGCAAGCTGGATCTCAAAACCAGACCTCTCAAGGTTCCTCTCCTGATCTTTTTAAGGAGAAAGATGAGCCTAAAACCTTTATTACAGGGAGAAGAATGACAAAATCAAAGGTGCTAGGAGATTCAAGTCAGCCTGCAAGTAGCAATGTAGCACAAAATAGAGCTCAGGTATCCAATAAAAAGATTAGAATGGATATCAGTGGAAAAGGCCACAGGTCTTCTCCAGAACACTTTCCTAACCAAACAAAGAAAACATCAGAGCATCTAAACCAAACAGTCAAGAACTGGAGGACAGAGGCAAACTCAGCCTTGCCAAGTCATGAGAAATCATCAGCGGAACAGAAAGAATTTCTGATGGCAGCGACATCAGTAGGAAATCTCACTAAGATGAACTCACAGACACCACTCTCTTATGTTGAAAAGAAGTGGCACAGTGCTGAGATGCTAAGTGCTGGAGTGTCCAAGACAGCTACAGATGTGCTGGGGAACTGGCAAGAAGATGATGAAAATGAGATTTCTGATACTGACAGTTCCTATTCTGTAGATTCTCTCTCCTGTGCTTATGCAAAAGTTTTCCCAGAGAAACTGAAACAAGAAGATTTTGACAGAAATAAATGTCTTGCCAACCCAGAAGATTCTGAGAGCGATGACAGTCAAATGTCACAAGACTCTCTGGTAGAAAAGGAAAGTAAAGCCAAAAAGCGAAATACAAGCCAATTTCACAAGTTAAAGGCCCATCATGAGCCAACTAAGCTTTACAAAAGCAGAACCGAGAACCATATTTCATCTTTGGTGACATCATATGCATCTCGTAGGAGACTGGGAAAGGCTGAAAGAAGCTTTTCTCTGGATAGCTTAGCTGATGGAGAAGAGATGCCAGCAGAAGATCTGGTAGAAGAATCCAAATCCGATTCATCTGATGAAGTGCCAGCAGAGATTTTCTGGAAGTTACAAACTCCTAAATTACCAGCTATACAGACTGAGGAAGACCATGAATCCAAGACCTGTGACAGGGATACAGAAGAGACAAATCATGATCTGAAGCTGAGCAGTTCCTTTTATTTGAACACCAAGCCACAGACTGCTTCCAGTAATGCTTGCAAGCAGTTCCTGAAGGCGACAAAAGTCTCTCTTGTAGAACAAGAAAGGTCTCTTGAAAGAAGACTGTATTATACAAGTGAAAATCCTTTGCTTACAAATAATGCCTGGTCTTCCTGTGACTCAAAGGTTGACAGCAGCAGCCCGAGAATAACAGCATCTTCTTCCCATGAAAATTTGGAATTTCAAGATGCTCATCTGTGCTCTTTGAGCAAACCAGAACTTTGGCTGAAGAAAGATGATCTAAAGCAGTCAGCTGCTGAGGTTTCTTTTGTTTCTGGCTCTAAGCAGATTCACAGCATTACTCACAGTCCACATCACATAAACAAAATAAAGTCAGTTTTCTCCTCTGACACATTGGAATTACCTTTACCTGAAACAACAACTGCAAGAGGGGCTTCTGAGAGCGGTTCATTAAATAAGATTTTTAAGGGATGGACAAACTCTAATGAAAATTCTTCCTTGGAATCTCAAAATGTAATGTCTTCATTTGTTAGCTCAGTAGGACCAAGCTCCTCTTTTGTTCCTACTTCAGCAGAGCATGATTATTATGAACATTCAAGGTCACACCATCCTGAACAAGAACAACTGGATGAATTATCTACTTACAGGTCTGCTACTGAATGTGCACAAACATTCAGCTGTTTGGAAAGCACTTCCACTGCAGACTGCTTGTCACTGGTATCTAAGAAAGAGGAGAACTCTCTCCCCACAACACATCCAGAGCTGCCAGAAGATCACACTCTGGTAAGAACACCTTTTACCTCTGTGTTGCCTGTGCAAATTGTGGAGCAGAGGAGTGGCTGTGTAGATGCAGATTTAGAAGATGACTTCTTCCAAACTTTTTCAAAAGATGAGCTTGACAATAATAACTTGATGACAGAATCAAGTGTGACAGATTCAGGCAGTGGAAGTGCATCTGTCAGTGCACCTGCTGCTGAGTGTTCTATGGGACTTGCTCATAATATGACCTCACCACAGACATCTGCAGTAAAATACATCCAATTTGGAAACTGCAGGCAGCTTTTTCCAGTACAAAAACCACCAACACGTTGTGATGAAGGTTTCTTTCTCAGTGACTTAACAAACAAGAACTGCCCTCCAGTGAGCAGTTACAATCTTCAGGCACTGGCTGGACAAGGAGCAGAGTCAGCTGATACAGAAGAATTCCCAAGGTCTGGGGAGAGTGATCTGGAAACAATGCAAGAAACAGATCATGAACAAATTCCTGCAGAAGAAGTAACAGCAGAGACAGATTTTTCCTCACAGAAGACAACCTATCTATGTCACCCTTTAGTTGCTGCCAGTGCAAGCTATGACCAGTCTGCAACACCAATAGAGATGTCTCAAAAAGAGAGAATCTGTATGGAAATAAGCACAGATAGCTTGGCAGACATTGTGCCAGAGGTGCCTTCATTCAGAGATCATGAAGAATACGTATCAAAGGATGAAGACTTGTCTTCACTAAATCATTACGAATTCAAACACAGACCTGGTTCAAAGGACAATTCCCCTGAATGTGCTCTAGCAGACAATCAGGACAGTTGCTTATCCCAGCAAATTTCAGAAAATCCTACATTATGCACTGATAATATAAGAGAAGAAAGCAGTGAAAGTAAAGAACACAATGTATTGAATTCTCAGTCTGTAGTTCAGAAAGAATTGTCATCCAAGTATGAAAACCTAGTGGTAAATGAAGTAAGTTATTTCCTGCTGAATGTAAATGGGAAAAACCCAGAATCCTTTCCTGCTGATATTTGTGAGAATACAAATTATTTTCTCCCAGAATCTACTTCAAGCGTATTTTACAAAGTTTCAACGAAAGCTAATCTTTTTCAAAGTGCATGTGAGACCAAAAATGATGAGAAACCATTGGAGCATGTCACGAAAGTGAAAGGAGATTGCGATGCTACATCTAATCTTACTGTGGAAGTCAGTGTCACAGAAAGCTGTTCTGATGTACGTGCTGGCTGCCTTTGCACAAGATGCTCTTCAAAATCAACAGGGCAGAAAAACACTACACACAAGACAACTGACATTTCTGCAGAATTTGATGCCTTTGCTCTCTTCGAAACTGAAACACAAAACAAATCTTTACTTGAATCTAGAAAAGAGAAAGAAGCATTTTTTGAAAGTGATTGCCCAGAGGATATCTTTCATGTTGAACATGATGCAAATTCAGAGTTGGGAAGGGTATTTGAATGCAACACAAATGCATCAGCTGCCATTTCTCAAGAGGAGAGTTCATGTACAAATAAAGAATCCAGATTTTTCAGAAACATAGAAATGGATACAGAAGAAGCCATGGCTCCTTATCAGAATACAGGGACAGCCGGGGATGAAGAAATAATAAAATCAATCAATAATGCAAGCAACTTAGAAAAAAGTGCATTGGAAATTAAATCCAGACACCCTGAAAGTTTACCTGACAATTCAGTAGGCCAAGTCCAAAGTGTAACTGAAGATAGGAGTGGAAAGGATTTTAAAGACGTTGGTCTATCTCAGAATCCAAAGAAACATACTGATACTTCAGCTTGTGAAGTTCACTGTGAGTTTAATACAAATCTGTGCCTAACACATGAAGAGGTGGACAAAGATGAACTGCAGGAAGCTGGCACAGGGGCAGAACATACTCAGGAATCAAAAGCACTTGTGCGTTCTGGCAGCCAACTTGAAACAAGCAGCTTTTGCCAAAACGAAAAAAGTGAGAAAATAGAAGTAGATATTTGTTCAACAGAGCTTCCTGTTGCTCCCAAAATCAGTCCTTCAGCTGTGTGTTCCCCCACAACAGGTATTATTCAGAATACTTTGGGCTTCCTTGATACTTGCAAGGGGCTTTTACAGATGAACAGAACAACAGAGAATGTAGCTGAAACAGTACTAATCTCAAGGAGGCAAGAAAATATTTCAGCAAAACTTGAAAATGAAGGACAAATAAATTCTAACAATTTAATTGAGCATTGCGTACCAAACATTTTGCCCCAGGAAGACGAGGTTAATGAATGTGAAGTGACTGGGAGTGAAAAACAAATTACCATGACAAACACTGAGAAGCTCGTTATTATGAGGCAAGAAGACATATGCACAGATGAAAATGGTTTTTTTAATGAACAGTCTCCAGCTCTGCATCAAATGTATTGTGACAGAGATGACAAAGAAGAAATTTTAAATCAGTTTAAGATCCCTGAAAGATACCTCATGGCTTCAGAACTAGAACAGAATATACTGTTAGAAGATGATTTAAGATACCATGACGCTACTGAAATGAGTGAAGATGGTGATTCAGTGGACTCTGCTACAGAAATAGGAAATACAGTTGATGCATGTGAATATTCAGTTGATGATGGGGCTGGTATTGAACAAAAATTTATAAGTCTTGACAGACATACGTATATGAGTTGCTCTGTGCCATCTCCTGAGCTTGGCACTTCAGAAAACTTGAATGTAGGTATTGTTAGAAAAAGATCTGATATTTGTGAATTGGATCAAGTAGGCTCCAGAGCTGAGGAGGAGGAAGTGCAATTGATGAAGCTAGTAGAAATGGCCAAAGCAGACAAACAAAAGCAGGTATTTGTAGAAAACACAGAGGAGGTAGAACTGGTCTTTTTACAAAACCTGGATGAACTATTCCCTGAAAACAAAGGCAGCTACCAAATGACACATGATGACAGCAGATTAAATGAAATATTAAGAGAAAGCCAGTGGGTGTCTACCAGCTTTTCTATAAATAATGAAGACATCAGCAAGCAACAAAATCCACCAGCAACGCTGAAGTGTACAGAAAAAAACCTAGAACTTCAAGACTCCCCATGCCCGTCTGTAAATTACCCTTCATATCTTGGAGGAAGTGATGATTCCCATCTTGTTCAAGATGTTCCCACTGCACTGAAAGGATGTACAAAACCTTCTAACAGCAGTCTTGGAACTGGAGCTGTCCTGCCTTACTATGAAACATTAATGGAGAGTGAGATTGGTGTTGGTACATCTGTTACAGCCAACAAAATGGGAGAAGACAAACATTTTCCAGATAAAACACAAAGTGAGAATGTAGCTCTTCTGCAAACCAGGACCACACAGGAGAGGCAGGAGGAAGAATCCTTTGTATTTAAAAATGGACCTGATTATGCCATATCTGTGCAACCTGTCAATGAGAACAGTTCTTTCACTCCCTACAGTGCAGGTGGTCTTGAGTCTGGAACTGTTGTACTTCAGCAAAGGGCCAAAGGAAGCTCTTTTTTATTGGAAAAGGTAGATTCTTCTGAAGATATAATTCAGGATGTTAATAATGCTCATGAAGAACACAGTATGGATTTAATGGTTAATAAACTATTAAAAGACTGTCTTAATTCCATAGAAGATAGAGCCCAAGAGGTAAAGGATACCATTGTGCCTGATTCACTAGTGTTGGATAATTCAAACCTGCTGTCTTCTTCAGAGAAAGAAGTGGTGGAAGATACAGGGGTGGGAAAAACCTGCTCTTTACTGGAAAGCTCTACACAAAAAATATTTCAGAATATTAGTACAACTCAGAAAGCACCTCACTCAGGGGGTTCATCACTGCATGACGAGGAGACATTTTTAAGCACAAGCTATCCTACAGCAAACAGTAAACCTGAAACTGCCAAGTTTCCTGGTGTAGCTGAGTATCAGCATGAGCCCACAGAAAATCAGGAATATGAGGCTTCTGAAGCATGCTGTGTAGACCAGAAGACTCCAGCCCTTTCAGAAGGCCTGAACAAGTGTCCAAGGGGAAATCCACATTATAGTAAAGACTTTCTAAATTATAATAGCAACTTGGGCACTTCTGAATGTTCTCCTGATCTTCTGAATTGTCCAGCATCATCTGCAGATAGTTTGATTGTAAGCAATGGAGATAAAGGTAAAAATTATACTGTACTCTCTGAAGAAACAAAATATTTTGAAAGTGACTTGACTGATTTAAGTTTATCTGTAACTTTTCCTGGTGTTTCTCAAAAAGGAGATGGAAAGGAAAATAATTGTGCAGTTGAAGAGGCCGCATATGCTCAGAGTAATAAACTCCCTGAAAAAGTGGGGGGAACACAGCAAAAGGACAAAATGGGTCAAGGTTATTTTCAGAATTGCAGTGATATAAAAGAAGATAAAATTCATGAGTTCTCAGAACACTGCAGTAACACTAATAGTGTGACTGTACCAGAATCGGGTTTGCTCACTTTCCAGAGCCAAGGACAGACTGGCAGGAATGAATCAGAGTCTCTTCCACTGTACTCTGCAGAAGACACTCCAGCTGATACACCATTTCAAAGCTCCAAGAACTTCAGTGCTTTTAACACATCTTCTTTATTTGAGGACTCAAAGTCTCTAATATTTAGTCAGCTTGAGGACTCACTTCAGGACAGTTGTTTGACTGAAAAAGTGTCCTGCAATTCTGCAGATGTGTGCTCTGTCAAAGAAGGAGATTTTCCCCAGTCATTTGCACGAGTCAATTACCCAGCCATAACAGCATTTTCAGAATCTGCTTTAACTGCAGGTATAGGCCATGGTGAGACTAGCACATATGATACTTCACATTCAAATATATTGAAACAGTCTCCATTTGCTGTTTTGCAAATACAAGACACTCAGTCTGATAAAGCTGTGGTATTTGATGAGCCAGTATGTGCTTCAGGAAGTATTTTACTTTCTCTTGCAAAAGAAAACAGGCATTGTCCAGTATCAGACATAGATTGTACTTCATATGAAAATTCTGCTGTAGATGGGGAACTTGCATATGGAAGTAATAGTAAAAAAACTGACAGTGATACAAAAATTAATCAGCATCACTGGGATAAAGTTCCATCACAAGAAGATTGCAAAAAACACATAGAGAAAATATCAAATGATAATTCTCTTTTACTACCACCATTACCTTTTTGGGAAACTAGAAAGGTAATTCTTGTTAAAGAGGAACAAATGAGAAATACACTTAACAGAAGTAAGGAAGAACTGCATTCAAATATTGAGGCTGAACATTTTGCAGTAAAGACAGAGCAGAGGAAAACATTAAGTAGAGAACCTGCTGAAAAGCAAACTAATGTATCCTCAAAATCTCCAAGTGAATTAATAGGCTCAGAAGTTACAGTGTTGGAAAATCTGTATCCAGGAGATGTTCAAGTGGATCCTGAATACACCTGCAATTCATTTAGTCCAGCATATCCCACATACAAAAGCACTGATCCCAGGCAACCATATCATACTGCCTTGGGTTTTGAAAGAAACCCTGCAGATGTGCAAGATAATTGTCAGTATGTGCCTACAGGTGAACAGATAGAACAGGTGCCAGATAGAACAAATACAGATGGTAGAAAAGAGATTTTACTTTGTATAAATAATGTATGTTCAAGCACTGGTAGCCCTGCTGATGATGCTGAGGCAAACACTTGTTCAACAATGGGAGACACTATAAGGAATAATACTCTGAAATCAGAAAGACTCAATTTTTCTGTAAAAAATAATGAAACAACCTCCATAAAGTTTTTGCCAGAAAAACATGATTTAACTCCTCAAGAATCCAAACTGGTGCAATTTCGGAGCAAAAGATCATTTTCTACCACACGGAGTACAAAGGGCTGTAAACAAAGTGAATGGAGACCTTATTTACAAAGTCACAGAGTATCAGCTCCAGCTATTGCTGTTTTCTCTGATACAGAATCTACTTTGGAAGCTTCATCTAAAGCAGATCCTTTGTTATATTCTGCATCTAAATCACTGCAAGATTTGAATATGAGTGTAGAGCCTCCATCACCAACTGAAGATGATCTTTATGGAATTGAAAGATTTTCAAAGCAGGAATCAAAGAACTTCCTACAAGTTAAATCTAAACCCAGATTTCAGCAAAAAATGGCACAAAGTAAGAAGCTTGCAAACTGTGATCCCAAAAATTTACAAAATTTTGCAGCAAGAAGCCAAAGTAGCCAGTCCTTAAAAGACTGTACTAGTCAATCTCCATCATCCTTATTGCCCACAGCTCGCAGTTCTGTGTGTGCAGAAGCAAATGTCCATTCAAAGACTAGTTCTGTAGCTCAGTGTAGTGAAGGGAAAGGAGAAGAATCTGGATACCAGCCAGAAACTGATTTATTTTTGCAAGATAATAAAGATGCAATGCATTTTAGATCAAGTGATATCAACCCATACATTCACCCATGGCAAAAAGATGGAGCCTGCAAGATTGGCTGGAAACAGTATGTTTTTGGAAGTGCAAGTGATGTCTCCTGTAATCAAATTCCTTTGAATATGGAAAATCGTAAAGTTATGAGATGTTCCAGTGTAGACAATGGATTGAATTCTCAAAATTCTCCTTTTCGTTCTCATCTAAGTTCATATGCTACAGCAAAAGTTTTGTCAAGCACTTTGAGTAGCATTGAAGGTCTTCAAGAATGGGACAGTGTCAGACAAGACTTTCAATCGGCATACTCAAGTGACAGTACCAAGCAGTACAGCAACATATCCAGTGAAACATTGGAAACTAACTCAGAAAACAACACTGCTGAATTGGAGAATCCTTCTGAAGAACCCGGTACCTCTTCAATGCAGGTTGATGAAATTGTACTATTATATCCTTCAGAGTCTGAGAAATCTTCCAAAAAACCACCAAGGATTATGTGTGAGCAGGGAACACAAACAGCAACTATGGGAAGGTATAAAAGGCAGAGAAGACATCAGAGAAGCTATACAGATGTTTCTGCAAAAAAGGGGGAAACAAACAGAGATCTATTTAATCAACCTTCTTCTTGGACAAGTATGCAGAACCTGTCCCTGCATCTGTCACAGCTTCTTCAGAACACTTCTGAGCTGTTGGGAAACCTTTCCCAACACAGTATCATAGATAATGAGCAGAGTGCTAAAATCAGCCAGAAAGGAACTGAAGGTGCTGTAAAGGCAACTAGATCAGATAGCTGCACTCAGACTACAGCAGATGTAGGCACTCAGACTGAGATTTTGGAAGAACATCAAAGCAAACATGAAGAAAAACAAGTAGAGGCAAAAATGGATAAGGAATTGCGGACAGCTCAGGCAGTATATGTTGATAGGAAAGAAATTGGTGCAGATTCAGTAGGAGAGATTCCCAAAAGGAAAGAGGAAATACCTTCTCTTGAAGAAAGAACACAAGAACAAACTGGGATGAAAAGCCTGGGCAATTCTGACTTCCATGACAGTCTTGACAGCATTTTGGAAGACTCCTTTATGCATCTGCCTCTCTTACCCAAAACTTCCTCTCCTATCTTACATTTTCAAAAAACATCATTAAATGCACAGCAGAATGTTGCTTTTGCTAGTACCAGAGTTTCACCTCTCACAACATCTTTGCCAAGTTCAGGGCAAGATGGTTCTTCATGCACTGTAGTTAGCAGCCCTACTAATAGCACCTCTCAATCTCTAATGTCTTATGCTCAGGATAAAAGAAGTGTCAATGAAACAGAGACTCCAGCTGAAAGAAAATTTTGGTACAAAAATACCCTGCTAGTAGATAGGGCCTCTTCCCCTATTCTTACTCTTAGTGCTAGTCCCAGCAGCCAGACTGCTTTTAACAGGTCTGTCTGCCCTATTAAGGAACCTCTTGGATATTCCAGTGCTGCTTCAAGTCCCCTTCACAACCAGAGAAAGCTGAGGGCAGGTCCACAGTCCAGCATGCAACATCATGTGGACAATTTTTCACAGACAGAAACAGACAGTGAATCAAGCACCTCTAGAGAACACAAGGGCATAAGAAAGAAATCTGGAAGTTTCCCAGATAAGAAAGCAACCAAAGAACTTTTAGGAGAGGATGGTTCAAAAGACTTGGAACAACAGCATAAGCTCAGGGTTGACACCCGCACTACCATTTGTGCAGAACGGCTGTATCACTCCAGCAGTATGTTGGAGGTGTCGGGCCACAGTGAAGTTGTAACAGGTGATGTCAGAGACCAGGGTTCAGTGGCACATTCACTTCGTTGTATGTATGTTACAAGGGGTGGAAGAGCTTCTTCAGGTGGAATTGGGCACGAAAAATACACTGGGAATTCTGATACTGCTTTGATTCATAACTACCCATCTCCAACTGCTGACTTATTTTTTAATCAAAAAATTAGTGCCACTTGTTCAAGTAAGGCAAATGCTGGTACATCCTCAGAACCTCTGGTAGAAGCATCTTCTCTACAATTTCATGATTTCTTCTGGAAGAATGAGAACAGCTGCCCTCCCCCACTCTCTGATGTGAGCGATGTGCAGACTTCCTTTCGAGACGACAGTACAGATTCTGTCACTGGAAGTGAATGTGACACTGAAATTCCTCTCAGCAAGAATGCTACTTTTGCAAAGCCATACAGGCCCCGGAGCTACAGTCTCCGTGACTTACCCATGCACAATAAATTTAGCAACTGGTGTGGTGTAAAGAGCAGCCCTCCTCCTTTGTTACTCGGCCTGAGTGGCAGCGTGACCGATTTAAGGAGTCAGGCAGAAAAGAAGCCGAGAAGCACACGCTCAACAGAAATGGAAGGGAATTACCAGTCTTGTAACAGCAGGAGCAGAGAGATCAAGAGACTTCAGAGAGAGCGTGCCCAGATCATGTCTGGCATTCACCTGGATCTGCATCAGCATCCTCTCACAGTGGAACTGACTGAAGCAAAGCTCAATTATGGCATTGGGGAAACAGATGCCCTGCTGAGGGTCCTTCAGAGAGGAACTGCAGATGAACCAGTGGCAATTCCAGTGAAGCAGCAACTTTATGAAAGGTAAATTTCTTCATGTAGTGTTGTTTTAAGTATTTTTAATGTACTTCATGCAGCTTAAATAGCATTTAGTAATGAGCACTTACTCAGTCACACTGACTATATATGTGTATATGTGAAGGGATACAGTATTAGGCTTATTTTACAAACCATTAAGCATGCATTTAGGACAAAATTTTGGGGTTACTCCAAGAAAACAGGAAAAAGTAATTTGGTGTAATTCAAATATAGTGGGACCCCACTCTTAAAATTTTTAGCAGCTACGAGAGTTATCATGTGTACCTGGTGATGTGGGAATATATTTCATTGATTTATTGCAATGTAAAACTAATTGATACATCCTGCTTATGGAAATATTTCATTCATGCTTCTGTGAATAAATGCTGCTGTATGAATAAACAAAAATAAATTTTAACCCCCCATAACTATACAAAATAATTTTTTAAAAAATCAAGATACTTGATTCTTGTGATTGTAGAACGCAGTTTTGGAAACTGTTGCAACAAAAAGTGTTGAAGCAGCTACAATAGTCTCCATCCTCAGTTTGCCTCTCAGCCATTACCAGCAGTAATTACAACCCTCATTGTAACATTTCCTGCTGTTAGAAAAGCAGTGGACTTTTAGAATTTCTGCATCATCTCTCAGCATGTGGACGAAGGGGTATTAGATGGTATTAGATTCCTAGAAAAAATTTACATTAAAAATCTACCTAATATTTAAGTGCTTTAAAAAATCAGAAAATGTAACTTTGCACAGTGCATTTTGTCACTCTAACCACATTTTCCTAACAGACACATGAGAACTATTGAAACTCTGAGGAAGGAAAGAGTAAAAAGGCTACAAAGATACCAAAGAAGCCGAAGTCTGAGTCCCCAAAAGCATTTGAGTCTGTCCCAGACTCTGGATGCAAGTCAGAGGGATCTAGATCTCCCCAGCAGACGCCGAGAATATCTGCAACAGCTGAGAAGAGATGTGGTGGAAAACACCAGGTAGGGCATTAGAAACCTCTCTTTAGGCCTGATGTGCATTAACAGTGTTCACAATGGGTGCACGTTAATGGTTCTTACTGATATCTGAGACTTCAGTGGCAGAATTCTTCTCAATGTGGATGCATTAACCTTTGGGACAGAAAATGCTTTCAGGAAGAACATATGCCTGATTTTAGAAAACATTCATTAAAATCTTGGGTCTAGTTTTATTTCAGTCCATAACAAGTGCCTAATTTGTTATATGTGTATGATGGATGGGGACAGCCAAGTATTCAGTCTGGACTGATTAGAGACCAATCTGTCCTCTTACTCCTTGTTGTGATTTAGGAATAGTATTCTCCAATTTAGTACTCCTGCTAAAACCAGCACCGCTTCCCCTTCCCCTCCAACTGGAGGTACAAAAGGTAAAGATCACAGGCTGAGATAAGAACAATTTTCTGGAAACAGCCATGAGATAAGAAAATGAACAGTAACAGCAACAGCATTAATAACAAAAGATATAAGAAAAAATTTATTTCCATGGAATGCCCCTGGCAATGGACAATATGGGACGGCTCCCCCTGCCACATCTCAACTGAAAGGAACCCTTTCTCCCCAGAAGAGCCTCTTTTCCCCACCCCCAGCAGTGATGTGAGGTGGTACAGAATAACCTCTGTGCCCTGGCCATGCCCCCTTCCGGCTACTGCAAAATTAACCCTGTCCTGGCAGGAACCAGAACACTCCTTCAACTAACTTAAAAGCCAGAGTTCAGTTTCATTTTAAATATCAGAAAAGCTCTGCAACACTTCACCATTTAGAATTGCAGTTTCTCGTTCCCCACCATATTCCCTAAATGACTTTTGCTTCCTTTGTGGTCAGGAGACAGTTATTTTCCCAACACAAAAAACTTGTATGTGATATGCCAAAGCCATAACCTTGTATCATATGGAGACCTGATTTAGAAACCACTGTAGTAATCTCAGCAGTAAACTGGACTTGCAATCTGAGTAATTTTCCAAGGCTAATGTCTACTGAGCCTTTAGCGAGCAAAGAGAAGCTTTTTGGAGGCTGATGTGGTAGGTTTTAATTGCTTTTCTGGCAGATTTTGCAGTTCTAAATTGAAATATGATTTTCTCATGATATTTCAATTAATGGAAATGAATGTGTTTCCCCTTACTTCTCCATTCTTAAGAGTTCAAGAACCAAAAAGAAGAAGCATTCAGCATCCTTCAGACATTGAACTGTTGCTCCGAGACTATCAGAGGGCACGAGAGGAAACCAAAACTGAAATTGCACGTGCTAGGGATAAACTTCGGGAGAGAGCAGAGCAAGAAAAAAGGCGGATACGGGAACAAATATTTTCTCAGTTACAGAAGGTGAGCTTTATATTGGAAGTATAAATAATCTTGAAGTTGTCAGTATTTTCTTTTCATGTAGTTTTTTATTTGGTCTTCTAGCGTTGAGTAGTTGCATTGGTAAAGTAAAATCTTCAGTCTTTAACAACTGTGTTGGACCAGCAAGTTAAGTCAGGGGCTTCAGAAGTAGACAAAGAGCAAAAAATGTGACTGAAAAGAGATCTTTTTACAAAACTTCTTCCCCTTAAAAGCATCTTAGAATTAGTTTGATAGTCTGAATTCTTATATATATAGAAAACAGCAAAAGCTGCATTTTCCCAGACTGCCAAGTTTTACAGGGTCATTCACTCTATGGTTTATATAATCCTAGGCTTTCAAGCAAACCTGTTTATTTATTGCTTTCTGTATGGCAAGTTTTTGTCAACGCTCTTTGAAAGAAACAGGATTTCTTTAGATTACTACTCTTTCAACTTTCAGTGCTGGTGTGGGAGTTTTTTTTGTTTGTAATACTGTGATGCCTGTTACAGGAAGAAGCAAGACTGAAGACTCTTGCAAGTACAAGCACTTTATGTACAGACTCCAGCCTCAGCCTCTCCTCTGGCCCAACATCTGGTTACAACAGCAGTAATACTGCTACATACACTGCAAGTAACCTCAGCAGCCAGGAAGGGCAGGTGAGCCAACACTGGTGGGTGAGACTGATGTCTCCAGATGCTTCAACCACAGAGACATAATGCAGGAACAGAGATGGTTTTTGAGGTGATTTGTATTCTGTCACAGCTATCAAGCAGGACAAGTTTGCATCACCAGTACACAGACAGGTGACATGGGGTGAGGGAGCATTTTGCCATGTAGTTGCAAAGGACAGTGACACTTACTTTTCAGGGGGTTTTTGTAATTAATAGATAAAAAATCAGATAATTACTACTATCAGTGATCTGTCAAATGTTTTAGAGACAACAGGCCTTTTCTTGTGATAAATCTGATCACATCTGATATTCTCAGTGCCTCCCTCAATCATACATGCACTGACTTAAGAGTTTCCATGTGCAAACATGGACTTTCCTGAAGTCGCTTCTCAAGTATGCACCCATGCTAGTTCCTTACACTTGGTTTGCTGAATTTCCTTAGTCAAAGTATCATTTCATAACTAGGAGAAAGGCCAAAGTGTTACCTCATGATAAAGAGAGGCTTCCAACCTTGTAAGGCAGATTTGATACTAATATTCCACTGTCTATGTAACACAATTTATTTTTCCTGGTTCAAACGAATGCTCCCACTTCTGCACTTTCTTAAATCAGGTTTCTTCTGGAGATACTTTGGTTTCAAGAGATACACGAGGTCGTTCAGCTGTTAGAAATAGTCAGCTTTATACATTAGAGCAACTGCATAAGGATTCTACATTTGGTAAGTAAAACATACATTTGTGTATTTTGATTTGTATCCCAAAGCCTGATGAGATTTGTCATTTATGCAAATCAAAATCTAATTTGAATCTAGGTACTGCAAGGATGTCCCTACCATTACATGACTTTAGAAAAATACCACCAACCAGTAGCCAGGGCTTGCTTAGAATTTCTTAAAAATTTAAATTATGATTTGCTTCCTCTGAAGTTGGCCTTTTGATATGGTAACATCAAAATACAGCGTTTTGAGATAATAGGAGGATAATATTTTGAATGAAGGAACAAAGTACTGTGGGGGGCATCGGGCCTAAAGCTGCAATGATATAGAATTGTACAAGCAAATTCTTATTTTTAGCTTCAAGAGTTAAGCTATTATTCCTTATTTTGTTTTCTTACATGTGGCAGTGACCTTTAAAACTTCAGTACTGCAAGATGTAACTGCAGTGTAATTACCAACACACAGAATGTCTAGGCAAGGGATGTTATCACACCTTCATTAGGATCAGATGGACTGGGGGGCTCCAGTGGAGAGTTTAAGTCCCTACATTTTATGAATAGTGGTGGGGTTCCTTTTTAATTTTTTTATTCCTCCTACGGTTTTTTATTTCCTGCAGAAGCCAGCAGAATTCAGCCACCTCTTCCTTCAAGTGGCACCAGCTGTAGGTTCACTCATGGATTAACTATTTCTGTCAACTCCTCTTCAACAAAAGGATACCAAGATTTATCCAAACATATCTTGGCTAATGCTACCACTGAAGTAAGTAAAAACAGAGTTTTCACTTATTCCTTGTGGAAGCTGTAGCAAAAACGGGTGGGACAAGTTTTGTTCTACATCACAGTTACGTATTTGTCAGGTACAGACACACACACACTGAACAATTTTAAAGGATGAGTAAAAGTGAGCCAGGCTGCAGTTACAGGGTGCAGAAGAGAGCGTGGGGTATTAGCTGGAACGTTTGAATGAAACTGGTGTCATTTGTCATTGTTTCCCAAGGTAATGGCAGCATGCTCTCACAACCTGAGGAACCTCTACACGTGCCAAGCAGCAGCTGGGTGGAAGTAAGTTTATGGCAGGATGAATAATGGGAGGCCTTTCTCTGTACCTGGCCCTTTTGTGGGCAAATACCTTTCATTTGCCTTTGACAGGTATCAGTGTACAGAAAAAGAGGTGCAGGTGTACTACAAAGTCTTCCCTTCAGCAACAAGGCATGGATTTCTGGGAGCAGGAGTGATAGAAAGACCTCTTCCCTATGTGTGGGGACTGGTGAGAGATCCTGGCAAGAGGCATCTCTACGACAGCTCCATCAATACAGCTCGAATACACAAGAAGGTAACCAGCCACATTCACCTGGGTGAGTATCCTCACAATCACCATCACCACTAGGATGTAAAAAGTTAAAGGCATCTTATTTCATTTCTTCAGCTGTAAATAATCAGTTTCATTATTTAATATGGAAACTTCAGCTTTGCAAGACTTTTCCAAAGTAAGGATGATATTAAACATCTTGCTGAGAAGTGCAGCTAGAGACAGTGGTTTGAAAATAAAGATAAACCTGAAGTGGCTTGAAAAAGCATTTTAAATGATATATTACAGCATAGGAATTAGAGCTCTGCTCCCAGGCAACAAGTCAAAATAAAATATGTATCTACACATAAGAGGTACGGGAAAATTGTGACAAGTTGAAGTTGTCAAAATCTAATTCCCCTTTCTTATTTTTTTTCCCAGTATATTTAGTGACTGATACCTCCCTATGTTACCTAAAGCAACCCCGGGATTTCTGCTGCATTACTGTAGAAGCCAAAGAGGTAAAGTGAACATTCTCTCTGCAGCACAGAGGAGGAGTCGTTCTGATATCCTGGTTCAAGGATAAAGGAGAGAAAGAAGTCAATCTTCATATTTGCAGAAGCGCCAGTGTAACAGAAAGGAAAGCCATGCCAGTATCACACAAGTGACTTATGTGTAAAACCCTCTTGTGAATGACAATTGCCAAACAAGACCCATTAGACAGTAACACAAGTGTTACAGAGTATATTCTGGTTGCAAACACACAGGATTTTGACAGAAACGTATTTAATAGATAACATGAAAAATTATTACTTTTTTAGTTAAGTAATGTGAGAAATATGCCTTATGGCAAACAAAGAAAACATTGCTATATGCATAAAATTTTTGAAATTGTCATGTTTACACCTTGTCATGTGCAGGAGAACTTGTCTGTCCTGGCTATTCAGTCTGTCTATGATGCATCCATGCCTCACCCTTGTAAAGAAGCAGTGAGAGGGGAGATTTTACCAAGTGCTTGGATACTGGAACCTGACATAGTGAATGGAAGAGAGATCACCAGAGTTATTTACATGGCACAGGTAAGATTTTTCTGTACGTCCAACTGTGCATGCAAAAAGCTGTTACACAGCAGAACACTTAAGAGCTGGTGAGCAACAAAAAATACAATCCTTATGCTGTGCTCCATGAACTTTATGAAATGACAACAAAGTCACCTCTTTCACACTTCTCTAGCAATGCAGAGAATCTCACTAGGATTGTGTTTAAGCATATGTTCCCAAGTTTTTACAGCATTCAAAGCTCCTTCCTTGGATATCAAGCCTTCTGTAAAGGTTTATTAGCAATTTTAGTATATGTTGTGTTCTCATGTGCTGAACCAATATGCAGAGTCTTGGTAACATTTTCGTCTTGCTGTGGACACAGGAGGTCCAGCTTGGGTTGTACTATTTCCGAAATGCCTGAAAATACTTGGTGCATATTTCTAACTAAAGCCATTAATTCTTCACACTTAATAGATACAAAAGAGAAGTCAAGATTAGGATTCCATTTAAGAATAAGGAAATTAAAATCTTGTCATCCATTTTTTAGACTCGTTTGAAATGTGAGCTCTCTTTGAGACAGTGGTACTAAGTATTTAAAAATATCCAGAAGAGACTGCCTTACTGGTTAAATTTATTTAAATGTTTATGTAGAGATAAATTACATTAGTCCTTTAAACTAATCTATTTAAAACTTAAGGATACATTTTTAAAAATATCATTAATTAGCACATGCACTTTACAATGCTTAGGTGAAATGGATATATGCATTTAAAAATTTTTTTTTTGCATTTTATATTGCTCTTTAGTGTATGCATATACATTTTTAGTAACACTGTGTGTCTCAAACTAGTCAACTTTAATCCAAGCTCCAACTCAAAAGCAATGTGGGTCACACCTGCAAGAAGCAACATCAAATAGCAAAGCTTTGAAAGTCTGTGGAGTATTGGGAAGGAAAATACATAAACCACACAGTAGTGACAGCATTTGGCTGTAAACTACTTTTGTGCCTAACACATACTTGTTATGCATCAGAGCTGTTCCAGACTGGAGAAGGATTCTGTTCCAAAACAGAACCCCAGCATGCAGCCTTTCTTCTAATTCCTGCAGGTGGACCTGGGTGCCCCGGCCATCCCCGCCAGGCTGCTGAGCTCCATGGCCAAGCGGCAGCCCCTGGTGATCGCTCGGCTGGCTCACCTGCTCGCTGCCCAGCGCTGCAACACCCCCGGCCTCTGAGCAAAGGGCCACGGAACACGCTGCCTCCTCAGGCAGCCACCACCAAGCCTCACTTCAGGAGCCTGGCTGCTACTGCTGGACTGTGTGGAAGTACAGCTAGAGACAAGGATCATTTGTTTTAGCCGACACCGCTGAGATGGAATGCAGCAAGTTTAGTGGGGAACCTATCCTCCTGGAGACAGCGGTGGAAAACCTCCATGGAGGAGAAGAAAGGTGTGCTGTTCTATAAAGAGCAGAGGAAGAGACTTTGCTTTACAACAGCCAGAATCTTAGAGTGTATTACTTAACTCCTGTTTCCAAGCAGCTTCAGAGATCAACTTTCTTTAAATAAGTTTAGGCTGGAAGCAGTATCTGTATGGCTTGAGACCTTTTACAAGCTCTTGAGCAGAGCTGCAAAGCCACTCTCTAATGATATGTACCAAATGCAGAATTCCTGACTGTGTAGATAAATCATTTATCTTAGCTGGCTGCCTATCCTTCCTTCCCCTTGAAGAGGGAAGTTAAAGCAGTGCAATATTCACTAGTCATCCTACACCCTGAATAGATTTTTCCATGTAATTTGGCTGACTGCTTGCAGCCAGTGTAAGGTGTTTCAGATTGCCACTACACTATGCAGCATCAGTGGACACCACCATACCTCAGGACACAGTTTTACTGTACTGCAGAATCAGGTGCTTTGAAATAAAGAAACCAAACAGTTCTACACAGTGACACTGTCATGGATAGGTTAGTACTCAGTAATCAGCTTGTTTCTAGAATTTAAATCCTGCGAGTAAGGGTAGCTGCAACATTTTTGCGCAATGGCTTTTTCCATCAGCCCTTCTACACTTTCACCTAAATGCATTAAGAGCTGAAAATATAGCCTGGTTATAGTCTTACCACATTTCTTTGTTCATAATGTGACCAGCTGTCTCACTGCAGCAAGTAAAGACTTCCCCTTCAATTACCTCATGGGACTTATGTGGCACTTAGTCCAACAATCCTGCTGTCAGGTTTTACATGTTTGTTCAACACAATCCCTAGCTGGTTCACGTATTCCAAAATTGAAACAAAACCACAACCACCTCAAATATCTAAATAACTTCATTTAATTTGTCAGCACAACAGTACAGAATCACTTTAGATAGATCTAAGCAATAAAAGCTGCTATGTTAGGCTTTCATTAGCTCAAAAAATCCCCCATTGTTAAAGAAGCTCTTGCACTTTGAATTTGTCAAGTGAGAAATGTGTACTCAAGCATCCACCCTACTGCAGTCAGTGCCTGCTACTTTAACACAGTTACTGTCAGTACAAGGTGAGTTTTCCCAGCATTTGGTGAAGTTAGCTGCACTTCCCACCTTTGAATTCAAGAGCCAAGATCTACTTTTACTATATCTTTGCACAGGTGTAATTTTGGCTCTCAGCTTCTATATTACTTCCTGTTACTAATATAGTGAGTTTTAAATGAAAAGACAATAGCTATTTTAAATTGATATCTAAGAAAATAGCAGTTTTGATACATACCAGCCTAAGGCTTCCTCCTCAAACCAGATCAGGTAGGATAACAAAACCTTTCACTTACAAATTTGCTTTGTTTCATCTTTGGATAGTCATGGTTACAATCTTAACACCAGAATATATCTGCTCTTTATTTGGTGAGGCTCAAAAGCTTTGGTAAAAGCCTGAGTCACAGCATGGTTCACTTTGAGCATCATGCATCTTACGCAGCGCCTCAAGGAAGAATGGGTAACCTGTCACAAAGTTTTCTGCAACTGAGCAAAATGAGAGTTCCAGATTTGTAACCTGTCAAAGTCCCCCCTTCAGTGGAAACCCAGAAGGAACAGCAAGCAAGGCAGTACATTAAAACCCCAGAAGAAATGAGCAGACCCAGCAGCATGGGATATTGGCTCTCTCCCCAGGCTGCTTCCACAGCTTTCCAGAGGAGGTAGGGGAGGTCTTCATACAAGCCACTAAAGATTTGCTCAGTGCTTTGCTTTTTTCCCTTTTATTTTGGACATGGCACTAGTGATAAAGCAGTTTTTGTAGGAAAAACATCTCGGGGGATTCCTGTTGATCAATGATGCCAGTGCCTATGAAGGATAGTGTCTTATTGTACAGTGCATCAGATGTTTATTTTTATATATACTTAATATTTTTTTTCTACGTTTACAAATTAAGTTATTTATATATGCTTGGTTTGAAGCGTTTTTATATGCTGTCAAAGCTAAGTTTTATTTTTATCGGTATTGAATTAATGTAACTTTTTTTTAATACAATCTTCAATTGATACTAAAAAGCCTATTTATATGATTGTTTTCTTTTGCAAATACAACATTTTATGGTACTTGCTAATGTATGGCATTGGTTTGTTTGGAAGGAAGAAACAAAAGCCCAGCAGATATCAAATTTACTAATCTACAACAGGCAAAAACCAACTTCGTGTAAGTTACTGCTGAGCAGCAGATGATCAAACCAATTGTATTGTACCACCTAAGGTTGCATCTCTGCTCCTAAATCAAGGTTGCTATTTTCATATCCACAATAAATGGTATTTTCTACACAAGAAAATGTGCCCCACCTTATTTTGCTCCAGCTAAGATACCCATCTATGGAACTATGCTGGATTGAAAAACAACACAAAGGCAAGTTTGTGGTAACAGATGTAGGTCTCCCAGTTACCTGGTGAGGAATGGGCATGGAATATGAACTTTTGGCACAGGAACCAAGAAGCCAGTCACTGATTAAATTTGGGTTCTGTGACAGTGCTTTGTCCAAGCAAAGGGGTTTTATTTGGTTATTAAAAAAAAAAAGGCAGTGGCTGGAGCTTCTTCCTGAGTCCCGTTACACAACTCCCCAGACATGCACATTCAGAAGGAAGTTAATATAACATCATTTTTCCTGATTTTCTTTTGAGAGCTGTGAGTTTGCAATAGGAAGGACTGGCAGAAGAAAGGCCACACCTTCAGCCCTGGCTCTCAGTGAGCTCCTGCTGTCCTGCCTGCAGCACCTCTGGCAGCAGCAGCAGTGCCCGGGACAGAGAGCCTGAGGCACTCGCACCGAGAGGAGACCGCCAGCCCGGGGGCTGCAGGGGTGTGTCCTTGTGTGTGGTCCCACGGGCACAGGCAGGAAACCTGTGCTCCTCAACTGCTCCCAAGCCTTGGACACAGAGTGGGGACTCTGCCTTTACACAACAAACACACCGGGGGGCTGTGGGATGCCCAAGGACCAGCATCACTGCATTAAGTCATAAGAACACAGGAACAGAGGTGTTTCTTACCTGCTGGGTCCCACTGCAGCACTGTCTCCTGCCCCACAGGGCACAGCTGTGTTCTCTGGTTGCTAGAAACTGCTCCTGGGGCTTAGTCACCTTTTAAATAAAAACTTCCAAACATGTATTAGAGAAGGATAATTCAGGTATGCTGAGTTCATGAAAATGGCTGTGGCCACGATATCTATGCAAACAGTTTAATGATACCCAAATAAAACCCGTGCCAGAACCAAGAACACCTATTTTTTACTAATATGGATTCCAGCTTCTTCCCCCTTGCACCACCCTGCCCTCCCTTACATAACAAAGTAGAGTTCTGTTTTAGTAGAAGACAGCAGGTCTGTACTGCACTTTCTCTGCCACATGCTTTGTGGCAAAGTACCCATGTTGTTCTTCAGTCTAGTACCAAGAGGTTCTATATTGACAGCTTGAACACAAGACAAGACATTTAATGATGTTTATTATGAAAACAATTTCAAATGAGATCTGCAGCAAAACATCACATAATACTCAGCCTCAGGGAGCAGGTATGGCATGATATGGTGTACTTGCTGTTCCATTTGTATTTGTATTGCAGCATGCCTACTTTTGGGGACTCTCTCATTCACATCAGAAAACCCCTAAAAAGAGGAATGCAATGGAACCTGCCAAATCTTTCAACACAAGTAAAGAAGCCAAGAAAAATCACAGTACAGTTCAGATGCAGATGTGCCTCTATGATTTCTCTTTCTGTATCACATATTTTAACAGAAGCAACAGTTCTACTTAATGAGTCCTGTCTGTAGTTTTTCTTGAATCACTGACTCCAAGATGTTACCTTTTCTCACCTTATACAGGGAAGAGGTTAGAGGTTAATTAGCAAGCTAAACAGCCCTGGGCTTTACCTTGTCCAGAGGCTGTTCTTAAATAACACAAAACTTGCTTTCTGGAAAAACCTACACTAATAGGACACTCCTAGACAAAAGGAAATAATGTCCTCACTGCTAGGGGGCAGGGGGAGGGAATCCCATGAGACAGCTGATGAGCACCTAGAGATATTCTGCTACTCACCAGCAGTCCCTGCCCCAAACCCCAGTTCAAGGAAATACTTGGGGAGAAGGGGGGTGAACAGGAGGTCACACTCTTGGTGACAATCTGTCTGTAAGGGCAGAAAATACCCACTGTCCTGAAGAAATGGGCCCCTTTCAAAACACACTCTCCAGGGAACATCACAGTGCTTCTTCACTACTTTGTCTGCTCTTCCAGGCTGTAATTTTCTTGCTGCAGCACTTCCTGACTAATAAAACCCAAACTCAAGGCAAGAAAAATTATAAAAAAACAGTGAATAGCAGCCAGATGCAATTTATGTTCACAACTATAAAAGTGTCTTAAAAATACTGTCTTCAGTAAAAAATATAAACAGATATTTTATCCCTTATTTCTATTAAAAGCCCTGGGAAATTACAAGTTCTGTTTCCAACAAGAGATGGAAAAACACTTAAGCATCTATATCCTTTCAGAATAATGCCATCAGTGGTCTAGTGGATTTATTTAATATGGTTTAACTTTTAAAATTAGCTTTAAAAAAATTAAAATCAAACCTTCAACACTGAGTTTACAATGAAAAATAAATATAGGCACATCTCCATGTCATATAGGTTCACCTCTTCCTTGCCCTGACTGTAGAGGCTTTGTTAAACGACAACATGAGAAGTCACACTGAGTTAAGAGACAGCCACCAAAAAACCGTCTCTCTGATCACAAAGTAACTTGAGTTGATTCCTGGGTTTGGTCACAGCCTGTTGCTGCACTAATACAAAAAGTGTCTCTGAGTTTAACAGCTGCTCTGAGACACAATCAAGGTGCTTAAAAGATTTTTGATTTGGAGATCCATTTGCTGATGTGAATCCTTCAGCAGAGTCACCACAGCAAAATGTCTGTGACAGAAAGCCCAGTGCAGGTTTTGCACGAAGTGACCTCTTATCTTCAGTATGCTCCCAGCAAAGGGCTCCCAATCCTTTCAGAAACACTGAAAATCCCATTTGCATCTTCATTAGTAATTTTTGTCCATAGAGTCCACCTCTGCTAACTTTGTGTGGTCACAGTACCTAGAGATTGTCTGGTCAGCTCACAAGGGTTAGTCCTGGACTCCTCTGTCTGATGTTGTGATAAAAATACTCGGGACAGCCTTTTCAGGTCTTTTACAAAATCCTGTAACAAACAGATACAAACCAGAGAACCCTTATTAACAAATTTTTCTGTAAGTATTTTACAAGGTTAAACATGTTGATGGTTTTCTAGTGCAAAAACCTAGACAAGCTACGGAATTGATGAAAGCCTGCAGACATGCTCGGTCTCCCCTCTGATCCCCACACCCTTCTCAGACAAGATCACTGCCACTATTTAAATGGTTAAACAACTCCCACATGCAAGTGCTCACCAGCCTTGGAATACTGTCCATTTTTAGCAAGGCATTTGGGTGGATTCCTACATTTTGACTGTGGCCAGAATAATGAGACTACTCTAGAACATTCCAACTGCTCTCACACTCTGGTGGTAGGAGGCACAGGGATTTAAGTGCAAGAGTGGTCAGTTAAGACCCTTCCCAACACGTCATTCTAAGCTGGAATGCAGCAAGCACACTCAGGCTAGAACTGAGAGCTGGTAACTGAGACAGCTGGTCTCCAAACTGGTTTACAATTTTCTTGGAAAAGTTTCCACTGCATGGGCAATGTTGGAGTCACACAAGTACAGCTTTCAGCCAAACACTAGCAACAGTAACAAGCTTGTTGGAAGCCAGTCCTTCCTTTGCATTCAGCAGGAAGGACAGATGGGAAGGTTATGGGCCTCATCTATATGAAATAGAAATATAAGGATTGCCTTTTGTATAGCTGTACTTTTTATTTCACTTATTGTTCACACACATACAATCACTTACTGAGGGCCAAGGGAGCTCTTCAAGGCTATGCAGACAACTCTGGATTTCACTAGTGCTCATTAGTTCATTTTCTATAAGACCATGAAGCAAGAAAAGGAACAAATCCCACTGCACAAGAGAAGAAAATATCAACAACTCAAAAAGAAATGGATTGTGTGCTTGTTTCTTTATCCATATATAAATCACACTTTCCTTTTTGGATCAGAACATGGAGAAAAGGAGCAAGCACATTATCTATCTGCGTGTGACAATGAGAACAGGATCAACATCCAAAATAAGTGAACAAAATTTCTTTAGTTCATACATTGATTGTATCCTACCATAAAGTCTCAAAATTCTCAGTTTATAAACACACTAATAATTTAATTCCTGCCTGAATAAGATTATTTCTTTGACTTCTGAAATAAGTTTGGTTTAGCCTGAAACTAAACAGGGTGATTTTCAGCTTTAGTTGGGGTGTTTGTAACACCAACCCGCATGCAGAAATGCAAGCTGATAAAAGACACAAGAATGCAACCAATGACAGTCACGGGTGTCCAGTCCTTGCAATATCCTAGGCCAAATGGGCCATTTTGCCACTGGCTCCTGAACAAACTGTGCCTTCCCGAGAGCCCCTGGGCAGGTATGAACCCCTGACCAGTTGTACACACCCCTCTCTTTCACTGCCCTGCAGAAATAACATCAGTCAGCCGTGACCAAACCCTGCTGGCATCAGTCACACGAGCCACCAGGGAGCACTGAGGGCTGGTGAATTCCTACACGAGTGCCAGCCTGCTCCACACATCAAAATAAGCTTTACCTCTCGCTGCTTCACTTCTGCAAGATAACCAATGTTCCTCTTGCTGAAGATCAGCTGCACAGGCACAGACGTGCCAAAGTCCTCCTTCCAGATGGAGAACAGCAGTTTTAGGAGGCCAGAGGTGGGATGGTTCTTTACACACAGCCTCTCAGGGCTTTTCTCTGGGGATTTGATCCCAAGACTCAGAGGAACACAATCTGAAACTATGAAAAGGATGAAAAATGAGCTCCTATAGCTGCAGTATTTCCTTTTATAGTCATCATCTTGGTTCAGCAGCACACTTAGTGAGTACAAACCAGTCAACCTAAGAGGACTGGAGTTTGGAAATATGCAAAATTATGAGCTTTGAAACTATAAAGATAGTATGACACAGAAAGAGATTTATATTCCTCAGACAAAGAACACCAATTAGTTGGAATACAGCCTCAAGTCTTGAAAGTCAGCCTAATATTTATTCAGAGAACCTAGGTGTTACTGCAAAGGAGAGAAGAGTAACACAGTTAAACATTTAAATCTATGGAAAGTTTGAACAGGTGTTCATCGTTTAGGCTATAGGCAGAGTTAAGTGACTTCACACAAGTAAAAATAAAGCTGAACAGTGTTTAACTGCAGATGAACATAAACAGAAGGAAGATACCACTTCTTCCTTGGTAGAGTCTAACGGAACAGGGCAGGTTGACACTGCTGCTCCCAGAATAAATTTCACAATATTCAGATGTGAACTGCCTTCTGAAAAAACAAATTATGCATAAAACTTCTAAAGCTGGTTCTAAAACCAGGAAATTAGAAGGTTGCCCATGAAGAAAACACCTACATTGAGATCATGAGCTCCTGCTCAGAGAAAAATTGTATTTACACATCAGAGCAAGAGAAAAAAAACAAACTGAAAATGTTCACAGGAGTCATAACACACAGAAAACAAGTTACTTCCATTCTTTCCATAAAAAAAGCCATAAAAACATTATTTAATGTTGTAATGGAAAAGACCCTTACTCTTACGGAGAAAAGCCCAAACTCAACCAGTTTTTCAGAGGCAGAAATACTGGAAAATATATCCCATATTTAAATGAAGGTATCAATAAATATAAAAAACAAGAGATGTGAAACAGATCGGCAGGATGGTTAGTCACAGTACAATTCTGTTTTGCAGAATGTAAGAGGGAATAAGAACAACCACCCAAATTGACGGAAGAAAATCTGCAGACTCAGTGACACCGAAGAGAATCAAATATCCATGAGCTCTAAACACTGAAATCTCTGACCTCAAGGATCTAAGAGAACTGTAATAACAGATTTCAGTCTTAAATAGCTTATTGTAACAGACTTACCCAGCAAAGACGCCAACTCGACCGTGCACTTGGCCAGCTGCTGTTCCGATGTAGGACACATGAACTGGAAAACACAAAAAAAAGTTGTATCTTTGTCCCCATACTGCAGGCTGGACAAAACAGGGCTTCACAAGGGATAAAAATATCTGAGAAGAGCAGGCAATTTACAGCACAGAGCCATAATGAGGAGACCACTAAAGACTGAAAGAGAAAAAAAATGTCATGTGAAAAGGGGATTCACAAAGGCAAACTGAATTAACATGCAGATCTACACAGTATAAAAAAATGCAGTGCAACATTGCCACATTTGAGCTCAAATAAAAACCCCTCAACGGAACTCAACTGTGAGCCAAGGCCAACTAACAAGTTTATAGGTATCAAGACAGCTCAAAGTGATTCAAAGGGGGTTTTTGTTGCTTTTTTACATCTTTTACCTTTCTGCATCGAAGTGTCTGACTCAACCTTCCCAGTAAGCACTCGAGCCACACATAGTCAACCACTTCACCCTCATCCCGTGGGCCCACAGCAACACAGAGCACATCCTTGATGAGAAAGACAACAGTAACCCACACATTAGTATCCTGCTCTTCCACAAACAGATCTTTGGATCTGTGACAGAGCACTTCAGTAAATAATTCTTGGGTCCTCATTAAAACCAAAACCTAAGCTAATATATACATTTCATAAGATAGATTAAAGCTGATTTTTCACAACCTTACCAAGATCTCATTTTCTAGCACAGTTCTCACTAATGTTATGAAGTAAAATTCAATGATGGCAAAGCTCTAGATAAATCTGACAGCACAGCAAGCAAGTTCAGGGTAGAAATGCTACAGAAATTCAGAGCCCTCTTATATTGTCAAGGAAG
The DNA here is from genome assembly GCA_013397915.1 of Daphoenositta chrysoptera. NCBI lineage: Eukaryota > Metazoa > Chordata > Aves > Passeriformes > Daphoenositta > Daphoenositta chrysoptera. The sequence goes on along the minus strand of VZRO01007291.1, from coordinate 354,707 downwards.
CTTCAGTGTCAACCCAGAGGTTTCCTCATACAACTTACCCTCCCTCTTTTTATTTTAGCACAAGCAAGAAAGCACTAAAGGACGTGAGCTCATTTTCACACAACCACTGGGAAAGCAATGACAGTGATACCCAGCATTACTTGTCTGCAAGCAGACAATCAGGTACAAAAAAAAATAGGCAGAAAACATAATGGTAAAAAAGTGAGGTGTTCAGAATCCTTCTTTTCCTTATGGGGTACATAGGTTAAATGATTGCAAAACTGTACAAAACACTATGGTGTCCACACTGTGGTTTCCATCCTACTCATATCAAAAAGGCCACACTGGCATGCTACCAGAAATCTGTATTTGAGATAGCACTCCTAACAGTGAACTCTGATCTAGACACCGCAAGCAGGGGTTGAAAAAACCTGAGAACTTTCCATCGTGCTTCCCCACAGCCAGTTCCTCACAACAAACTCAACCTCTTAAAAAAAAACAAAACAAAACAAACAAAAACAAACAAACCCCCACAAAACAACAATAAAAACAAACAACAAAAACACCAATGTGAAAACAGAAAGGGAGTTGGGGAAAGCCAAGAAGTGAACCCTGTGTACCTTAATCTCATTGATGATCTGGGAGGGAAATGGAGCACAGTGCTGACAGCCTGGAGGACAGTCCCTTCTCAACTCCAGAGCATCCTCGCCTGGCAAGGGAAATCCTGGGACTTTCAGCATTCGGTTGAAGGTTGCCTTCACTTCCCTTTTGATGAGTGCTACAGAGAACAAATCCTGTCTGCTTCCATTTTTCTCTCCACTGAAGCAGAGAATCATTTCCAAACACTCTTAGCCTCTCATTCCAAGGACCACAGCAAATAAGGAAAAAAGACAGCTTACATTTTCAAACCCCTCTCTCTGACCTCCCACTATATTTAATGTGCAGAGGCACATGTGGAGAGAGTCTGCTAACCCACAGCTGTACACGGAAGGCACCCATCGCTGCCAGGTACCACGGGTAACTCATTTCACTTCCCATCAAAATATTTTGGTGGGTTTAACAAACACAGTAGCTAAGCCAGAAGGCAATGCCAAAGCACAAAGCTGATTCAGTGTGATCATACCAGTTCAACCACTATGCCCATAAAAGCCATATGTCTTCTACCAAAATAAGTTTTGATCGGCATCCAAAACACTCTAACTCCTGTGGCTGCAAATGGTACTTGGACATTCCTCCCCAGACTTTTGGCACAACCTCTTGAAAAAAATGGATTTTCAGAGATTCTGAAGAGCTGCCAGAGCAGTATTATAGAGTAAAACAAGACTTGCCTTCAGCCAGCAGAAAATACACCCAAGTCCAAGAACTTTGTTTTATGGATTTCAGAAGCACTCTGTACATGTGACCCATAAGGTGGCTTGAGAGAGGAGTTGTCTGTATACACTGGAAGTGCTAAGACAACTTCAGCCTAGATGATACTTCCAGAAGGAGCTTTCCATTGCATTTACTCTCACAATCCTACAAGACCCCATAACTAAAAATCACTACCATGGGCCAAGGCCAAAAGATCCCCAAAGAAGGTTCTTAGAGCTAGAAATCATCTCTGTTATTCCTAAACAAGGAGGGACAGAGCAACCACATACTTTCCACTAAAAGAAAAACTAGTAGGACCAAGTACTTTGTAACAGTGTCTGTCCTTTGATCTTAGAAAAAAAGAGTACAATGCACAGGTTAGAAGCCCCAGCTCAAGGTAAAAAAGACTCACCTGAAATGTTGGCAGAGAGCCAGCCACAAGCTCTCTCAGTAGCCAGTTCCACTGCAATGTTTTCTGCACTACTTAAAACCTTTACAGGGAAGATAACAAATGATAGATTTACTATAAGCCACAGCACTGTAGTCAGTGAAAATTCAGAAGGAAGTCTAGAGGAAAAAAGCTTAATTTTGGCACACAACAATTAAGCTGAGCACCACCCCCTCTATGGAAACTGCTTATTTGAGCAATACGACCAACCCGTTTTGATTTTCCAAATCTCATCAACTCTTGTGGAAGTCAATGCTAAAACAAAAGCATTATCATTGCAAGATGAATGAAATTTATATAACATTCTAGCCTCAATAGTCAGCTGTGAGCTGGAGTATCACTTTACCCAGAATATGCAAGGCAGCCCAGTAGAAGTGACTCTCCTTAGATATCTATCAGTCTTCCCATGAGTGCATCAATAGATTCCCTTGACCTGAGCTATTAAGGGATAAGTGAAGCGGCAATGGAAAAATGGTAATGATCCAGACCTAAAGTCAAGGCTTTTAATAAGTTTTAATGAAAATACATACTGCTGCAGATGTCTCTTCTGGCAACAACACCCTTACTGCCTCAGGACCTTTTTTTTTGCAAAATCTGCAAGAAAAGAAAGAAGGTGTGCCACAGGATTAGTCGAAGTTCTTGGACAACACTCAGATGTTCATTATGTAGCAATGCAATACATCAAACTAAAAGAACCAGACAAGGGAAGGGTTATTACAAGCAACCAAGCTGCAGTATCAATTTTCCAAAGAGGGGAAATACAATAGCTGCAGTGGATGTCTGTTTGGAGCTGGATGCAGAGGGACACATAGCACCTTTATTCCTTCTTACAAACACAGTATTAACTGGCTGGAGGCACAGCAGACACTCGCCCTAAGAAGAGCAGAGCTCATAATTACTAGGACCTGAGCATGACAGGCCAACCTAAATTGGCTTATAAATTCTGCAGTAAGAAGAGATGGGAAGGCACAAGTTTAAGTAACTTTTCCTCCTTACTCTCTGCCTTTGATGAGTGCCTGGGCCCCTTCCTCGTACAGATGAGTGCACACCTCTTCAAGCAGCTTGTCATGATTAACATCCTCCTCCTTCACTTTATCTTGCAACATGACTTCAGCCCTTTGAACCAGCTCTGCTACCAGTGTTGCCCTGCAGCAAAACCAAGAACAATCAGGCAGACTGAAATCAATACAAGAAACAGTGCACATTAACTGTACCCAGCTCTTCTCCCCAGTTTAGGGGGATACCCATCTCAAATGCAGTAAGTCACTCTGCTAAAAACAAATGAGTACTGTATCATCTCCTTGTTCTGTATGTAAGGAAGAAAACAGCAATGAAGACACCAAAATAGTACTAAGACTCAAGAGTCAAAAGCCTTTAGATTTTACTAGAAACATATTTGGTTACAGGTCTCCTTTCTGGCAGCAATACCTTTGTATGCTCAATTGATAGTGCTCAGAAATTCAAAGATGTCAGCAGCAGCCCACTACAACCACCATTCCTTAGGGGCTGATAACATTTAATGGCTTCAGCAAGCTGGACAACAGAGCAGAGCAAACTCTGAGCAAGCTCATGAGCTGGAGGGCAGGGCTGCCATACAGGAGGACTGTGAAAAGAGGGAGAAATGGGCTGACTGTGCACCTGTAAAGGCTGGGGTCTACTAGCTACAGAGCAGCTCTGCAGAACACAAGGTGAGTGAGTTAGGAGGGTCCAAAGAAAGCCAACCTTATACTGGGCTGACAATAGCAACAGTGCAGCCAGCAAGTCAAGGGAAGTTACAGCTTCCCTCATCACTGTGAGGCTGCATCTGGAGTAGTGTGTCCAGCTTTGGGATCTCAGGACAACAAAGCCATTGACAATTTGAGTAACTGCAGGAGAAAAGAAAAAAATTATTAAAATAGCTGGGATGCTGGAGCACACACCTACAAGGGGGAGTCAGTTTCATCTAGCCTGAAGACAAGGAAAAGCTGAAGGGAGAAGGAAAAGTTACAGAGAAGACAGAACAAGACTTCCAGGAAGAGCACTGCTAAAGGCTGACAGGAATATGTACAAGCTGGAACAACAGATATTCTGATAGGATATAAGGAAACATTTCTCACAAAGCCTGGGAAAATTAAGCATTGGAACATGGTACAAAGAGGTTGGCTGAATCCTCATCCTTAAGAGATGGAAACTTTTCCAGCTGGAAAAGGTGCCAATAAACCTGATCTAACCTGAAAGCCGGCCCTGCTTTGAGCAGGAGTTTGGATCAAGTGACCTCCAGAGGTCATTCCTGATGTGAGATTTTCCTATCATTAGCAAGAATGTTCTGAAAAGGCAATAAAGTCTCAATGCTGCACTGTATTCACACACAAAGTGTCCCACAGTTGTATCACCCTCCTCTCTACATCCCTTCACTAATTCCTCTCTATAACAGCAGATGTTGCCCGTCAGAGTCTCTCATAGCCTTCGTGTTCTGCTACACAGCACACCCTCAGGGAAGCTTCTTTCCCACATACATGCAAGCTTAAAGGATCGACTCTTTGCCTGATCATAATGTAAAGTTACTTCTTAAGTCACAGAACAGGTGACCAGCACTTACTTGATGTGTTTAACACAGTTGGATCCCACCCTCTCTGCCACAAATTCCACTGTTCTCCGTAGGGAAGGAGGCTGGTTGTGGAAAAAGGCCTGCTCCAACTCTACCTATTCAAGAGAAAGTACTACAATTGATTAGAGCACTCCACCCAGATCCTCCTCTCACCAACACAGGAATGGACAGAACTACCATCTGGAGATGCACCAAAAGCCACTGTGCCTACACTAGAACCTTCTGCTACGGTAGCATTCATCATCCCAGTACATTATTCACTCCCTATTCCCTTCCAACCATTTAACCCAAAGCTCATTATCAGGGCTTCTGAAGCTACAAAAGACCTGTACCGGGAAGAATGGGAGAGTTCTGACTAGTGTTTGCTAGTAGTGAGTCACCACACAGGGCTTGTTTTGGAAAGAAAAAGCCCTTTTAATTACAGGCTGGTAATCTTGTAGGCTCCTACACAGGTAGTCCTTTCAGTGGAAAGCATGGCTACAATCTAATCAAAACAAAGCATGAGAAACATACCAACATTTTATGTTAAAGAAAAGGGAAACAAATAAGACTAGTAGTTGTTCCAACTGTAAGAATGTTTACTGAGGTTATCTGGATTTCAGCGCCCACACCACATCCCAGCCACACGGCTGTAACAGAAAAACAGGGAGTAAAGATACCTGACTGTTAAACAAAATGTTCCCCTGCTGCTTAGGTCCATTCTTTCTTTCCCTGGCATTAAGAGACCACTGTATAACCCTACACCCACACAAACAAATTTCTCCTGCCCTTTTTCCCTAATCTCCCTTTTCACTCCCTAATTTCATTACCTGCAGTTTCCGCTGTGTGACAGAAGCCTTGGGTGCCAAGGACTCTGCAGCTGTGGGAGTGATTTTCCTTATAAAACCACCATTTTTTCCTCCACTGCCAGCCACAAAAGAGGCAAGTAGTTTACGCAGCTCACCTGTACAGGAAAACATGCAAAAGCAGTCATCAACCTCATAAGCAAGGACAAAAAAAATAAAAATATCAAAACTCAAGAAAGAGACTTTCACTTTTCCAGTCCTGTTCCCAGAGCAGATTCTCTCAACTTCTTCGAAAACAGAAGCTTCAGAAAAGCAGAGGGAGCATCCCATACATTTAATTGGCAGGGCATATCAAGGCAGGCAAGGCTCTGAAAAGAGGAAGCTTCCAAAAATCTCCCTAGCACATGGGACTAGTTCAGAAGGATGAGGGAGCAGTCACTTTTATATATTCCTTTTTAGTGTGGCAAGCAAGAACCATAAAGTCTACAAGGACAACATGGCAAGCAGAGTTACACAAAATTCCAACAGAGTCAGGAGAAAATACTGGGGGGAAAGCTGGACAACTTATTCAGCCCTAGAAGCTTTTGTGATGCAGGTTTAACATACAGTTTTCTCACTAAGTCCCAGGAAGAAGAGCACCATCTCCCCATCTGGGACTCTACTGTCTACAGAGAGGAATTTTACCATTGGTAGACAGATCCCACGAAAAAGCTATCTCAAACAACAACCTGACAAAACACCAGGGCACAAAAGGATTCTTCCCCTCTGCCTGGCAGCAGAAATATGCTCAAGGAACAAGACATTCCTCACAGTACAAACACCTCTCCCTATACCTAGGATGGAAAAGTTGTACACATAATCCTTATAATGCTTCCTTCCAGTTTGTGGAGGGTGGCTTCCCCTGTCCCTCCATATTCAAGCTCTGTGGATCTACTCTCCTGACTATGTAGCCTCCCTCCCCCAGCTTCACCAGATACTATCCACAGCTGCAGGAGCTTCTGCAATACAGCTTTTTATCAAGGTTCTTGCATACACAACAGAGACCTGAAGTTGTGAGGAGGGGTAAGAAAGGTGATCCAAGGACTCACAGAACCAAACAACAAATATAAACAACTAACTAAATAACAGTAAATTCATACTAATAAATTTTATGTATATAGCAAAAATAAGTAAAATACTCACCAAGATAGGGGCAGCAGGTATAAAGTAACTGCTGATCCACCAAGGGTACAAAGTCCTGGTGAGAAAATGAAGGAAATGCTGAAAGGATACAGCAGAAAAGAAACAGTCTTCAAGTCAGAAATCCCATACATGTGATCACAGGCAGGTTTCAGGGCTACCTTTCCACAAAAACAATAGCTGGATTCCAAATACACAGTAAAATTATCAACTTTGCAACCCAAGTGTTCAGTCCAGCCCTGTAACACAGAATGAGCTGCTCTTCGCTTTATTAGTGTAGCTCAGCCTTTCCCCTGATCACTAATAAAGCCCAGGTGAAAGCTGGGTTAAAGAAAGGAACCAGGACTGTTGCCACAGCTTCTGCTCATAAGGGAGAAACCTTTCCATGGAGGAAAATACATGAGGCACATCTGCTATGCATTAACACCTCCACAAGTGCCTTCATCCAGACTCATTAGGACACCACGCTGTGGAGAAATGTCAGCCCAGTATTAACACAACACAGGCAGGGCCACAGGAGGAACAGGAACTTCAGATCCCATCCACCACGGCAGTGTATCTTAGCATACATTCCCTCTTCCATGGAATACTATTTATCCCCTTGCATGTCTGGCAGTTATCTGAAACATCACACATACCATAAACTCACCTCCTTTCCTGCTTGCTCATACCATTTTCAGTTCAGCTACCCCTTTCTCATGACACTGGAAAACAGGTGGCCTCACAAACAGCAACCTCACTCTTACAGTCCCATCTTACTGTTTCTGTTCACCATTACTTTTGCTTATTTCTGCGAAGAGCTACAGTTCTATCAGCTCACTTTGCAGGTAAACAGCATCTGATCCTCCAGCATAACTTGGCACCTGTTCTGCAAATTATTGCAGCAGGTGGGATGGCTCCTGTCTGACAGAAAACCCAGAGCTGTAACACAGAGCTCACAACCCATAACACAGATGTGATGCAATTGAGGCACTCAGACAAACTGGGCATCACATCCATTGGTCTCCATGTGCTCAGTGCAGCTGCCCTGAAGCCAAGCTCCAGATCAAATCTTACAACTCCCGAGGAAGTGGTAGGTCCATCTTCACCCACAGATTCAGAGGCCATGCTGCTGCACTAACTCACCAAAGCCTGAGCAGATGTCACAGTATCCATCACAAATCTCTCCTGCCTGTCGTCAGTAGTAAAAAACAACTCTTCAGGGACTGATGGAACCTGAAACAGAAAGCCCAGCAGTTGCAATCCTAAAGGCAGTCAGTAACTTCCACCATTTCTGATAACAGGACAGTAAATCTCACCACCCTCCTACACACAAAAAAGAACCCCTAGCACTAAGGATCCTCTTGCCCTGAGGAGAACCCTTCCATAAAATTAAAGACTTATTCTGACCATAATAACATAAGCCACATTCCTTACCCTACCCATATAGCATCTTTCACATTTCCAACAGGTTCCTGCTAAGTAGTTATCTTGCTTCCAACTGGAGGCACAAAAGAATTTTAGAAGTTCACCACACACCATCCCTCTATAAGACAATAAATTCCCCAGTAATTCAAGGCTGACAGCTAGCAAACCATCTTTGTGACATGAGCTTCCAGTTCTAACAGGAATCAGCTGTCAATTTTCTTACAAGGTTGCAAATTAGTAAGTACAAATTGTGTTTCAGATGCAATTAGAATTTCTGTTGAAAAAAAAAAAATCTTGCTTCACACAATTCCACTAGAGGAAAATAATTCACCATTAAAATACAGTTATTCTTTAAACCCCACACCAGTGTAAAAAAAAGTGTCAAAGCAACGAACTACTGGTTTGAATTGTTTTAATTCATTCATACACTATTTTGTATTGAGTTCTGGGCCCTGCCTTTTCTTCAGAGAAGAGCTACATGCACACAGGAGACCCTACCTGAAAAAGCCAACCCAGAACTGCAAGGATCAGCAGCTTATTCAGGAAACTCATCTCCTTGTCTTCAGAAAGGATCATTAACCTGCCATGCAGCAGAAGCAGCAAGAGAGAGTGTTAGTTTTCAGCAGCTCAATTTTCATTAAGGAAAACATTCCAAACCATTCACTTACACTATCTATCACCATGTACACATTCCTTGCATGTCTGCCTAAAGAGAGAATAAGCTCTACTTTTTTATGTACCTGCATATACTTACAACATCCTGTCTTAAGTTTACACTAGACAAGCCATTCTCTAGAATGTGCTTCAAATTTTCCTCATGTATATAGGAAAGAAAAGCAGAAAATTATTTAGGCACTGGAAACCTTGTAGGTTTAAGGTCAAAATTCAAGCTGTAGCTTGAAGATCAATCACAGCTGCAGATGTAGAGTGCAGAGCTGCAGATGTAGAGTAATCAAGTGGGATTTAAAGACCTTCATTTACTTAATGAACAAACCACATCTTTGAATCAAGTATTAATCCCCAAGTTTAGGCTGTGTTCTCTTTGCAGCTTTAGGTAAGGTAAAAAGTATGCATGCTCTGCACCACAGAAAAAAAAATTGCTTTAGTGCTTTTCTATAAGAATCTCAAACCAGTGCCAGCATGCATTCTCAACCATCAGGTACCTCAACTAAATTACCAAACATTCACAGAAATGTTCTTTATATGTATAGTTTCCCAGGCTCTTACCTGTATATCTGCAGCAAGAGACCAAATACTTTCCTGTAATAATCAAGGAAAGGAGCAATATGATCCACAAGGGAAAGGTACTCCACAATCCAAGGAATAGTGAGGATAGAACGTTGATCCTGAATAGATTGTCTCAGAAGCTTTAATATATCCAGTACAGGCAGGGTCTTAAAGGACAAGAAAAGTTAAACCAGCAGCTTCAAGTTATCTTTTGACACTTACAGCAAAACTTTTATCTGTATCTTGACTTTTCTTTCTGGGATTTCATCTTCTGTACTGGTGACTTCTGACTAATGAAAACACTTCTTTGCACATGACCAGAGGTAAAAACCACACTACGACTGCAACCAAAGGTCCCGCTGGGACTTGGAAGTCCCAGGCTAAAAGCCTGACTATGTACAAAGTGGAGTCAAGGTCTAATGCTTCCATTCAGTATGACACACTGCTGGGACACAGGTGCAAAACTAACAGAATCAGTCCTGGTAGCTGAATGTGACACTATAAATACAAGTTGTCTTAGCTAGGTGAAGGTTTTGGTATGACAGACCCAGATTAGCCAAAATAACAGAAGACTGAGTACCTCACCATCAGTGCATTGCTCCCTCTTTTCAAGGTTACACAAATTCTTTTTTCCTTTGTTCCCAACACCAGAATATGCAGCAGGGACACAGAACCATGTAACATCATCCCAGGAACCATTGGCTCACTTTGAAAGTGCATGACTACTCACAGTCCCTCCCTGGACTAGAAAAACTGTCTGTCCAGCAAAGGCAGTGCTCGGTTTCTTACTTGGTTTCTCAGCGCCAGCGCGGAATCTTGCAAGTCTCCGGTTGGCTGCTCCGCAGTGCGATAGGGCAGGAAAACGAGAAACCCCAGGAACTTGGCGAGCAGTCGGAGACTCAACAGGGCCACGGTGAAACGCTTCTTTTCGTCCTAAAACGAAGAAAAAAAAGCTGAGGCAATGCTACCCTGCACTGGCAAAGCAAATGCCTACACTAAACTTCCACTCCCTTCATGTAAAAGGGCCACATAGCTTCATCACTGGTTTTAGTAGAGCCAAGTTTCTAAAATACACATTTATCAAGCGTTTTAAATTGCTTCTGTCTTCATTCCTTCACTTCTTTACAAGAAGGAATTTTTCAAGAGCTTTTTAAAACAAGCAGCTACTCAGTCACATCTTCATATTAAGAACTTTGGAGTCAGTGAGAGGCAGAGCTGATCTCACATTGCCTCCAGCACTACCATTTTGCAAATTTCCATGAACCTTTGGCTACTACTTTGCTAATAGTCTATAAGCTGTGACATCTCTGATAGGTATAGCTGAGTGAAGAAACACCTGAACACCTATGAACAGAGATGACTACAAATTCATTGTAACTAAAATCTTTTTATATGGAAAACTAGCAAGGAACCTATTGAAACAGGGTGCAACAACTGGACTTGGTTATTTCATTGATCTAACACAGGATATAACAGCCTAAAGAGGAAGCTTTCACTTTCATAACTATTGTGCACTCATGACAGTTCTATGAAGCATCCTGAAACATCCAAGTAAGTGGCAAAGGGTTCAGACAAATAAGCAAATTGCAGAGTTATGACAAAACCAAATTGTCCTGTAAATACAGTGGTGGATACTCCAAACAATTCACAATCAAGCCAGTAATTGTTTGACTATTGGAACAGCTCAGAGAAATGCCTGACAGATGTGTTTGCACAAAGCAAGCCTACCTGTTCATCCATATCTGCTTCCCCATCACTGTGCTCGTGCTCCACCAGAGTAAGGCCATTCAGTTCAAGTATCTTCAAGCACAGACTATCCATCAGGTGCTGATTGAACTGGTAACTTCAGAAAAAGATGATGAGTCAGACTGGGCTGAAAACAACAGTAAAACCTCAACTAACACACTGCAAAATTTTTAGCTTGTCTCGTGAGTTGTAACAAGCATCAGCAGACATCCAGTGTAACAGACTGACAGACAAGAAAGCAAGAGAGGAAGCTAGGACTGGCTGTGCACCTTCATTTCTACTCTTCTTTCGTACTTTTTCAGAGATGCTATGTAACAAGTCTCAGCATAAGGATAATAAAATTGATCTGCCAAAGGAGGTATCTATAAAATAACTGAATTTAAGATTATAATCTCCCATAGATCACAATTCCCCCATGCTGTGAATTGTGAAAAACTAAAACATTAAACAAAACCATGAACCTGGCTTCATCCCGTACACCTTGCTTCATGCACTATCACACAAGAAGCATTTGTCCAGTCCAGTGTCCTTGCTAGGTAGCACTGCATGCCTTGGCACTGGGAAATGCTGACAGCTCCAAGAAAGTATGATGGGTTTATAGAAGAAAAATCATTACCATATAGTCTAGTCCAAATCCTTCTGGATAACTCCCTGCTGCCAGAGATATGTGCTGGTGCTTCCATTGCCCACACATTTCACAGGGGGAACAGCAAGCACAGGCTGCTCACCTTCCTGCGCTGAGGATGAAGTCCCTGAAGAACTGTTGGCACCCCGGGAATGAAGGAGGTGGACAAGGCCCTCTGATGCTCTGAGGAACAACAAATCTTTCCTGCAGCCTCTTCAGACGGCTCAGATTATCAGAACCCAGCATATTAAGGACATCCTGGTCTGGAGTGTCTCCCCAGCTTGCACCACCACCGACAGGACCTTTGCACATCTTTCGGAGACAGAAAGAGTAGCGAGGTGGAATATTTGTAACAAGGCAGCATTTCACTTCATCTCTCACCCAGCATATTATCCCTTCCTCAGAAGACTGTTTTTGGAGTAATCCAAGCACAATCTTTCCTGATGCCCACATACAAAACAACTCTTCCCCTTGCCCAAACGTGCTACCCACCTTGGCCATAAACAGCCTAGAGGTCTTGTGAGACAGAATTCCAATCCTACACATCTAACTAGGGCATATCTAGCAGGCTACATGTGGATGTGTGGAGAGAATACCTATCACTCTCATGATCTTCATGAACCACTCAGTAGGATCTTTAAGCTCAGTCTCCAAGGCCTATGATACTGCACTACACATTCCCAGAGCAGGTTTTCCTGGAACTTCCAGAGAGTTAAATAAAATTTTAAAACTAATGCCCCACTGCTTAAAACAAACAGATACAACTCAAGACTCAAAGAATTACAGAACTGCAGAACTGTTTAGAAGGGGCTTCTTGGATCATCTAATCCAACCCTCTTGCTCAGTCAGGGTCAACCTCCTGACCTGTCAGTGAACACTACTGAGAAAAATCTGGCTCCCTCTTCTTCGTTCCCTCCCAGCAGTGCTAAGACAATCTGGTGCCTTCTCTTCTCCATGCAGAATACTCCCAGCTCTCAGCTTCTACTCATACAAAAAATGCTCTGGTCCCTTAATCATTTACGTGGATCTGCACTGGACTTGCTCTAGTAAGTCTCTACCTTTCTTCCCTTGTGCTGGTGAGCCCAAGACTGGACACAGCACTCCAGACATAACCTAGCAAATGCTGAGCACTGGGAAAAGTTGACTGCATACATCTAAGTTATGTCAGTTTTAATAAGAGAGAGATCATAATGAAAAGCAAGATTTAAGAATGTCTATCACGTGAGCAAGTACTAGGTCCATTTATTCCAAACAGAGCATTCTTGCCTCCCCAAGGGAACATCCTGTTACACTTCTCTGCCTTCAAATTATCAGGCCTGGATACAAGCCCTCAGTCTCAGTTCATTTCTGCAAGAGTATTGTGATATGCACAAGAGTCTGCAAATCACTTTCCAGTCAGACACATCGGATCCATTGAAGACATCCAGTCATCAGTTTAGATCTTTGGCTACCCTTGTGAAATCCTGCAGTCTTTGTTAAGAAGGCACAGATATAAAGGAGAAATACAGCACCTAGGATGAATTAAATCCTATTGATGCAACAAAGTTCATCTTAGGTCTTTGCCACCATTTCCATGAACACACTCATAGAGTCAGACAGGACACTGATGCAGACCCAGATTTGACACTAGAGGAATTTACAACATTCCAACAGCTTGCAGCTTCCTGGCAATGTGTGTGGGCTAATACTCAAGGTGAGGTTTTGTGTCTATTTTGCTCTCCAAAAGGAACCCACCAATAAGCCAAGCACCTCCAGAGAATACAGTGAATATCTATACTTCATTCAGAAGCATCTTCTCCTTCTTCATTTCTTTAGTTACAATGAAGTCAGATGATGCTTGAAATTGGATAAAAAACCCCTTTAAATTACAACAGCAATACTGTACCAAAACCAGCCTGTTGCAGTGTTACACAGAAGAACCAGAGATTTTTTGCACTCATGCTGCTAACAAACATAACTGGGAACCTCTACATCTGACAAATGTCAAAATACATCCTTAAAATTTCCAGAAACTATAACTGTAGTAAAATTAGAAGGTCAAAGTAAATAGCCATGAAGAATGAATGCTTACAGCTCATGATGTGCTCAGTGTGCCTTATTCCTGATTTAAACAGAGTTCATCAGTCATTTATCACTGATTATTTCTGAAGAAGGAAAGAAATTCCCATCCTGAAAACCTGTGTCTCCCAAAAAAAGTTTCAATAGGAAAACCTCAAGGAAGCTTACAAGACAGTTTGTTTTCTCAGGCCAAGGAAGGATCAAATCCTCTTTGATGTATACAGTCATGAAACAACACCAGTCATTTACCTGGATAAGCTGTTTCTGAAAGAGCCTGGCAAAACGGCTGTGGTTGCAGGTTGCAGATAGGTGAGCCATCATGGCCCTGTGAAGGAAAACATTACACAATTCTGACTGGAACTTTGTGGTACAAAAAACAGTGCTCTAACCTCAAACCATACCAAAAGCATAAAATACCTACTTTTAAGAAAGCAATCTCCAAAGGCCATTGAAAAAAAGCAGTAACTTTATAACCCAGTTTCCCAAGCACTGAGCCCCACCTGCTGCTGACCTGGAAACAAAAATTTTCTGAGTGCCCTAGAGTAAACACAGCTCTAGAGATACAAAGAATCTTCCTTTCCTGCAATAACGCTGTTATTTAGAAAAAAGAATAAACTCATTCAGCTCCCACTCTTCCCTGCCCGGAACAGTGAGTTGAGAGTTCACACATATGGAAGTCAGCAAACAGCAACAGTGCTACTTCTGATGCCCCAAGAGAAGGAAAATGTCTCAGTTCAAGCCTCAGCCTTGTTTTGCTCTTGTGGTGAAAAGCCACCTACATACACGTAACTTGAGTAGGCTGGTGGTTGAGACTAACACAGAAACCCACAAGGCAACTGCTTTCAACACTGTAATAGTTTCTTTATATATACTGCATTTTGATAAAGCAGTAAGTAAATAAAATAGTCTGCTTTCCACAGAAAAGTTGTCTTGTTTTCAGAGCCAATGCACTAGACCCCCTGAAATAATTAGAAGAGCTAACAGCTTCTGAACACATAACACACTTCTCCTCACTTAAGAGGAGTCAGACATGGGAAACATGACATGCACACACAAGTGTATGCAATAACAATGTTCAGACCACAACACACTAGTTTTGAGAGCAGCTCTTTCTGTGATTATGAGAGTGAAAGAGCAACATCAAGACTGAACAGATTAGGCCCTTGCCACTTATGGCTTGTTTCTTTTAAGATAATAGCTCATACTTTTACATTCAGAAGCAAGAGTGCACAGGCAGTCTCTTCCAAGCAGCACACAGCCCCCTACAGATTAGTGCAGAAGACCAGGCAGAACATGGAACTAAGGATGCCAAGTGCAGTATGCTGCACCAGCAATTCAGCTACATTAAAAAGCTAGCTGAAGTTGCATAAGACTCCTACCTGATCTTGTTGCCCAGAACTCTTTCAAAGTCCCAGCCAGTTTTCTCATGGTTATCCTCCCATTCACGCAGAAGTTCATAAAATATATCCCTGGGAATCAAGATATTTCAAGGAATGAATAACCAGTCTTCAGAATCTGAAGCAACAACTTGACTATTCAATTGCTCCAAAGCTCCCCAGCAAGAATATACCTCAGATTAAGTAACTCCAGCCTCTAAGCATTCAGATACCTTTGAAAAATTCATAAATGTTAGCAGTACTTCAGTGAGTTTCCATTTTCCATGTCTTTGACAGCAAGTGCTTAAGCTTGTTATGCCCAATCTATGATGGAATGACCAAAACAGCCATTGCCAGACAGACATAGTGAAAACTGAGAGGCAGGAAAGAATAAGCCACATGAAGTAATACCTATGAGAAAAAGAAAAGGACCAAGACAACTCATCATTCTGCCCTCACCCTGTTGCTGCAAGCATGGAGGGAGGTGGCACGAAGAATAAAAGCATACCAGATTTATATGCAGAAGCAATCCAGTAGGGTGACACACTGTACTGGCATTATCAGAAGTCTCAATAACTCCTGAAGAATTAGGCAGTTCTTCTCTAAAGACATTAACCATTTAGCTCCTGCAGTCAATATGGACAAAGACTTTTTTTTGTTCAAGTAGAGTAAAAATTTCAAGATTTTTTTCTACAGCGTGTAGCATACATGACACATTCTTAATATCCTTTGTTCACAATCACGGAAAGGTTATATCCTGTGAGCATCCAGGAACAGGAGAAGAAACTTACCTTTGTTTCTTAAATATGTGAAATGCTCTGTCACTGGGAAAGTTAGAGCGATTATCAGTTTCTGGCTGAAAAGAAACAGACTGTACAGAGCATGGCAGGAGGAGGGACACCTGTTAAAAATATAAAGGCAGCCATTAAACTAATGTAAGTCTCTAAACAATCTCAGACCCACAAAAAAAACAGGGAAAAGGCATGATGAGGAAACAAAGTATCACTAGCCGAGTTGGTCAGACACTCTACTTCCTAACTGCTGACTACTAGCAAACACCAACAGTTTTACAATCTGTATTAGGCTACAGAGGCAGCATCACTCAACATCAGGAGAGAAAGTATCTAGTCTCCTTAAACCTCTGCTGAACAGATTGCAACCAGTATTAATACAGTGTGGAAAGACCCACAAATAGTCAAAGTGTACCTTCAATATAGGGCTTGAGAGGATTCAGGATCCTGGCTGGAAATTTCTGTTACCTTACTCTTTCTCCAATTAAAAAGCCTGTGCTTCAAGTAACAAGGCCTTTTTTTACAACTTTAACAACTTCACAGCTCAGCTACTGACATGTCCCAGTCTCAGTACACTGACCCTTCCTTGCCAAGAGTAATTTCCATTTTTAAAAGATGGATGAAATGAGATACGAAATACATTCCTACCATCCAGCTTTAGTTCCCTAACAGAGTTGGATCACATGAGGGAACCATTTTTCCCAATCTGGATTGTCTCCTCTGAAATGTCATTTGCCTAAAAGCAGTGCATATCTATGAAAGAAATCCACATCTTTGAAACTACCTTCTGATATTGCACCTAGCCAACCATTCTCCTGGGATCCATATTTATTAGATGAGAATTTCAAAAGCAAAACTTGACCCTATCAAAGTCTCTGGCTGAGGTCAGGGCCTGGAGCACAACACAAGGCTAGCCAGCAGTGATCCATAGCTAACAATCACTGGACCCAGCAACTCACTCACCCACTGACAAGGGAAAAAAAGTAGCTTTTAGGCAGTAGAGACAACACAACAAGGTGAAGTAGAAGGAATGAGATTTAACATCACAGCCATTGCAAATAACAGAACAACAACACAAAGGCTTGAAGCACTTGGGGTCTGCCAATTTTTACCTTGGCTGTGCTGCTTTCATAAGCCTGCCTGAGTCTCTTGTGCAAGGTGGGAGAAAAAGATGCAATCCGTTCATTTTCAGCCAAAAGCTTCAGCATCCCCTTTTCTAAATGGGAAATAATTCTGCCAAGATAAACAGGGATAAAACTCAGACAGACAGCCAAACATAAACAACACATGATCAGATCTAAAGAAATGCTTATGTTTTATGAGGCTGCCAAGTAAAGAGTTCTAAACCACATGTACCCAGCATGAAATCCTACTGGTATCTGTATTTGTTATCATTCTCATCTCATGACTTTCCTATTCTTGCACAATTACAATGAAGTTCAGTGGACAGATCAGTGCAAGAAAACCCACAGACATCCAAATCCAGATCAAGCTGGAATTTCCTTCATGTTTTGAAGGAAAATTAACAACTCTGTGCCTGTAACTGGTAAAGTTCTAAAACCCAAGCACACTTGCTTAACCCCACACACAACTGCAGACAAAAGGAGTTGAAAAAAGAAGTCAACTCACTCATATTGATAATCCAAGACTCGAACAGCAAAATAAACACAGTTGTGCACACTCTCGAAATGCTGTCTCCCTGACACATCTAAGGGGAAAAAAGAAACATGAGACAACAGTACCTATCACCATTTATAAACTAAAGGACCAACAATTAGCTTTTAAGGAATGTAGAAACTGACACATCCAAAAATAATCTTCCAGACCCCTATTCAATTTTCAGAAGTTCCCGTTCCCTATCCTTCCTATACTAAAGGCAATTGAATTGTTTAATGCTGTATGGGAAAGAAAAGATTCTTTTCTCAATGTTCTGAACAACAGTAAGCAGATACAGGACAAAAAAAGTAGACCAACTACAAACAATCATAAGATGGTGTTCCCATACCTGAAGATTTCATGTTCCTAATCTCAGCCCTAAGAATCAATGAGTAGCAAAACAAAGGTCAGTCAAATTGAGGCATGTGGGGTGGGGGGTGTTGTGGATCTCATCTTAAAACCACTTTTTTGGTTGTAATATCCATATCAAAGTACTAATTGCATCAAGCTTACGGCTGAATTTGCCAAAACCCAAATGCAACAATATGGCTGGATCCTGTGCACTCAGATCCCAGTCTGAAGCTTAAGAAACACATAGCAGGTCAACAGCACGTTTGGATTGCAGGATCAATGGAGAAGCAACTCAAGCACATCTGTCCTTCTCTCTAAAAGTCAGTGTTAGGAAGTAACTCCAGCAAATCCCACACAAGAGCAGAAAACTCAATTCAAACAGTATCTAACAACCCCACTCTATCATGCTGTGGAAGCACTTCCCCTACATGCATGACTTTTGTCAGCATCTCACATGAATCCCACAGTGGTAATAAGGCATTTTTATGTAATTTAAGAATAATTGTCCAAGCTACTCTACAACACCTTCTCATTCTATGGAAGCAACATTCTTTCTCTTCATTACTACTGCTTACCTCTATTTCTTTCACTGATTTCAGGGTCACTATCCCCATCTTCTGCAGTAGAAGTGCCTTTAGATGTCAACAGTTGCAGAACAAAAAACAGTTCCAGAAAAATATTTGGTACCAGATTTTCTAGAAGAGAGTAAATGAGATGTTAAAGGTGGATTATTCAATACTGTCCTGCTTTAATACACAAAGGTAAAAGGACAGATTCCTGTTCTGTGGTAGTCAGCAAAGAACTCCCTCCCCACAACACATTCACAGTGTATATCAGCATGGGAAAGATGTGTTAGGGAATAGCCTGGTTTCCAATGGGACATACAATTTCAGTACACTGCAGCTCAGAGTACTGCATCAGACTCACCTCCCTCTCTAAACTTTTACCAGGTATTCATTCATTTTAACTTTTTTGGCTTAGTTTATTTTTACAGATGTCATTTGTTTGTACACTGTAACTATCCCACAACTTCCACTTCCTATCTAACTCCCTCTCACAACACACACACAAGTTCAAAGCTCAAAGAAAGGTCAGTCTCACATCTTCTGTGTCCTCACCTGCGATGCACGATGAATAGAGCTGTGCCAGACACTCCAACTGTTTCTTGTAGGAAACCTTAGCAGGATTTGCACAGGTCACCAGATGGCTTTCAGCAGGAAGGCTAGCACTGCGAGTGTAGCTAGGCTTAGTTGGAGTACCAGGATCAAAAGATATCCCTGCAGGAGAAGACGCCTGGTGCAGCAACTTGCATCTGAAATTCAAGAACAGCAACATAACCATGTGGCTGAGGATGAGCTACAGCAGCCACGCAGCCAGAAGAGGTCTTTCTCTTCCAGTGCAGCGTGAAGGAAATCCTGCAATAACTAAACCACGTCATTTACACATAAAGCAGCTTTTAGCATGATAGTAATTTGAGTCATCTTTCTCTTAGTGAGAATAGATCTTCAGGTTAGCAACCAAAAGACTCTAAAGAATCCCATTCAAATTCCAACCTGTTAAAACAGTGTAGCACTTTGACCAAATTAACCAACTAACCTATGTTATTGCTTCTCATCTGAACTTCTATTTGTTGAGGACAAGGAATTTGTTAGAGGCCAGGTCCTAAAATTTTTTTTGCGTGTACAGTTTCTGACAGCTAGACATTTTAAAAAATCTATGAAAATCAAGTTCACATCCATACCTTTGGATATAGATGTAAGTTAACAACACTCTGAGAAGACCCAACACCACTAAGCTGAAAGGCAATGCAACAGCTGATGAAATCCCATACTGGCAAGTTAAACAACAGAAGGAACAAACTACTTTGATCGCTGGATTCTAAATCAACAATGACCACTCAGTTAAATACATAGACATCGTACAAAACTGTACCTAGAGAGGTCATCCAAAATGCAACACCAGAGCAGCATATGTAAGACACGTGAGAAACAGGACACAAACCAGCAACGGCAATATCAAATGATTGTCAGAGACTCCAATGGAACATTTACACTTGGAACATCACACTACATCTTACCACTGTCTCAAAAGTGAAATCTTTAAGTCACTTTAAGGGCTCTGGGGAAGTCAGAAACATTTTTACCTGCAGCAAAGAACTTTTCTATTGGCCTATTTCTAGTGGAACTGCTGTGATGAAGAACAATTGGTCCCAAAATGGAAACAGATTGACACCAGCTTCCTTGCAATGAACATAACCAACTGATAAAGCTGAAGAAAATTATTCATTAAGTACTTTGTGAGCCCACTTCACCACCACTACTGAGGACACAGCAACTCCCAGCTTGCAAGTATGATGGGTCAGATGAGAATATCACTTCATGGACAAGGTCCAGCCCACCACATACTGTTATTTCACTGACTTCAGTTGACACAGATTATTGGGACATTTCAGGCAGAATTCAGAGTGGAATAGGTGCTAGACTTAAGTGCAGAGTTTGAATCCTGAGCAGTTCTGCTGCAGATTCAGTACAAACAGTAATTCATTAGACTCTACTGGATGTGTTTCAACTAGTTCTGGTCCCACTGAAGTGAGCTGCAAAGCTTAGCAGGGAAAGAATTACACCCATGTGTCCTGAGGAATTTCCCCAAGAACAAAACCTGCAAAGAACAACATCACTTCTGTCAGCAATTATAAACAATAGTTTCTCTACTACTGCACTTTGGGTTTAAGTATCAATCTTCACAGACTAACAGTGATACCATTTACGAACAATGAAAGTCACACCAACTGTGTGTGTGGTCCATATTCACTAACTGAACAGCAGAAACAAAATTAGAAGCTAGAATTCACCTCATCTGACAGCAATTTTCAACAGACAACTGCAGTAGTAACCTTTAAAACAGACTCTCAAGTGCCCATGTCCTGTTTTCTGACTGCAAGCTTCTGTTAGTCTACACACCTTGCAAAACCATTAACACTTTCCACACATTTGCATCACTAACTCATTTTCTCCAAACCAATGTGCCTTGCTGCAATCTTCCAACACAGTCTAATTGCACCCAATTGCTTCACCTGTGCAATCTAAGGAGAGATTCACAGGAGACAGCCACACATACAAGCCCATGTAGAGGAAATCTCATAAAAGCAGGGAGGACTGATTACACTTTGGAAGTGAGGGTCATTGTTCCAGAGTCAGCACATCTCTAAAATGACAAACATGAGCTAGATGTATTAATATCCTAGTCTGATACCACAGACACACCTGGCTCTAGTCAAATTATAGCTTAAGGTCACTAATATCTGTTTTGGATATTCTTCTATCATTTCCACTTTGGTATCGATACCATTACAAGGGAAGGTGTCATGGTTTAGGAATGGTACTCCCCAGTTTAGTGCTCCCACTGAAACCCTTCAAACTACTCCATCTCTTCTCTCTCTCCCTGCTTCGAGGCAGACTGAAGAGAAGAACTGGAGGCACAAAAGGTAAAGATCACGGGCTGAGATAAGAACAATTTACTGGAAACAACAATGAGATAAGAAAGGGAGCAGTAACAGCAACAGTACAAATCAGAGGGTACAAGAAAGAGGCAAATGATTCACAGGAAACCCTTGGCAACAGAGAATACCTGACCACTTCCTCTGCCATTCTCCAGCAACCTGAGAGAGCCCTCCCACATCCCCAAAAAATGAGGTGAGGTGGTGTACAATAATCTCTGAGTCCTGGCCATGCCCTCTCCTGGCT
This sequence comes from Daphoenositta chrysoptera, assembly GCA_013397915.1. NCBI lineage: Eukaryota > Metazoa > Chordata > Aves > Passeriformes > Daphoenositta > Daphoenositta chrysoptera. The sequence continues at coordinate 333,399 of VZRO01007291.1, read as the reverse complement.
ACTGCAAAAATTAACCCTGTCCTGGCCAGAACCAGGACACAAGGGAATTAAGAATCACCCCCCTGCTCAGACTCTACCGTTCTTTCTTTAGCATCTCCCTCTCTTCTTGAAGGCTGCTGCTTATCACAGATGAGAGGTTTCCCTCCTGGACAGCAGTGAAGGCCTCAAGGCTTGACCCAGCTGACAACCGAGCAGCAGGAGACTGGCTGACGGGCGTGGAAGTGAAGCAAGTCTTTGGTTTCGAGAGGGGCCGCTCAGCACTCACAGGAGTTGGGTTGATTCGCCTCGATGGTTTGCTTTTGCTGAAAAAAAGAGAAGAGATTCCGCTAAAATCAAGCTAAACAACAACAACAACAACAAAAAAAATCAGGCAGGTATGCATACAACTCTTCCAGAGGAACCTAATGCTAAATCAAAATGGGTATCGAGTTGGGATACGGAATTTCTAAACTGTAGCAATAGTTATCAATTTATTCTGTCGCTGAAAAAAAAGTCATGAAGCTATAGACTGCTAAAAGCAGCCTGCTGACCCTGCAGCAAAATTAACTATCAAATACCAACCCTTCCAAATGTTTCTAATTTGAAAGGGCAGGATATGCCCCATTTTAGTGAGAAACTGCCGGTGAATTAGTTTCTAACACGACCAGGAGAAAAAAAAAAAACAAAACCAAAATCAATCAAGTTGCCATTGTCTATCAATAAGAGTCCAGGCTCCCAAGTTACATATGGCTCTTTAAACTCAGGGAAACCCATCCTTCCTGCATAAAATACTTGCATTTGTCCTTCAGGAAGAGGTTTGGTAAAGTAGCAAAAAACCACTAAAAAACTGGAAATGGATACAGAAACATAAAGCATCGAGGAAATGCTGGTTGCTACATATTAACTGCTAAGGTGTTCTCAAAATCACCTGTAACACTGACTTCCAAAGACTCCATGACCTCTTTCCTCCTTTTTCCTAGTGGAGCATTAATGCAATTGAGGAAGAGAGACTTCCTTTCTGTGCTGGAAACAAACCTTATCTCCCTTGGCCAAAGCATCATCCAGAGCATCACCCAGACCCAGCATTTGGATTTCCTGTAGAGACTCACACATCTAATAATTTTCAGCTGGAATTTTGCATGTCCAACTAGAAAGTCCCACTTTCAGAGACCAGTGACTGACATACAGAGCAAACAGGCTGACACAAAGGCTTTATATTTGGTAATGAGGATTTTAAAGAGTAAAAGAGAAAGATAAAAGGACTGAGGCAACCACAACATAAACAGCCGCCCAGAAGCTTAGCCAAAGTCACCAAGGAGACCAGGGCTTGCTGCAGACCAAGGAGAATGCAGCTATAGCTATTTTGTCCACAATTACATGGTACAAACGAAGCTGCACACTAACATCTGCTACCAGAAGCCACAGAAGGTCAATCCAAAAGCTTTTTGCTAGCACCAGTAAAGCTGAAGAGCCTTCCAGGACTGCTCTTCCTTACCAACTGCTATTCTGTTAAATGAGAAATGTGAAGAGCCAAGATAAGGCTGACTTGGTAGAACGGGCAAGGACAAAGATGTGCTCAGCATGCAGGCAGCATCACAAGTAAGAGCCTAAAGAGGTGTCTTGGGTGAGTCCACAGAGGGGAAACCTGACTCCCTGTCAAGGCAATATCCCCTTCCCTACATGGTGACCAGAACAAAGCAGTTCTGACCACGTTGCCCAGCAGCCAGGTATTGTGTATTACAGCCTCTTCTGCATCTGGACACGCACAACAGCTGGTCAAGGAGCAGCAACCTGCAGCACAATCCCAATGAGACAGCGAGGCAGACTCGCTCTTACGTTGTCCAGCCAGAGGCAGCACCCATGGGTGGAAACTCCTCCAAGTTGTTAAGGTTTAGCTGGCTGGGCGGGGATCTGGCAGGAACAAGAGGCACTTCACTCCGCTTCCTTCTCCCTCCACTCCACGATCCACTGTCGCTCTTTCCATCCTCCTCCTCAGCCAGGGAACGCCCCAGATCCCGAGCCACCTGCCGGCCAGAGGCACCGACCGAGCTGCTGCCTCTCCTCCGGCCTCGCCTCGCGGGCAGGGCTTCAGGCGTGGCGGCGAGGAAGCTCCCCAGGCTGGCCTTCTGAGAGGACCTCTTCTCACCGTGGTGGAGCACAGGGCTGTGCCCAAAGCTCGGGCTGCTGCTGGAGACCGCGCTGGGGAAGTCACCACAAGGGCTCGACAGGTTCGACCCGGAAAAGGAGGAGGAACTGCTGGATGCTGCAGCAGGAGAAAAGCTGGTGTCTGTGGTGCAGGTGGTCACTGAAGTCCTTTGTGAAAAGAGCTGCACTCGGCTGCTGGTTGCATGGCCTGCCCTCCTTTCTGATCCTGTCCTTTGGCTCCCATGGGCCTTGGAATTAGGAGTCTTAGCAGGAGTAGGGGGTCCATTAGTCAGGATCCGGCTGGTCTGCTCCCTTAAAAAATTCAGCAGAAAAGGCACAAAATCTTTCTGAAGCAAGCTAAGAGATACCAGCTTGTCATGGATGTGGTTCTCCTATGAGAGAAGCAGACAAAGAATTAATAAAAAGATGCTACCTGATTCTTTCTGTCCATGTACCCAGACACATTTAAGTAGTAACTATGGGATTTCAATACACAGTAAAAACCAACATGACTTGTCAAAGTAGGTCACTGAAATCCAAGCAACTATAGTGCTGGTCACAGACCTGAAAATCAGCCTGCACATAAGCCATTTGGCACACGTTTTCAGATGGAGTCATTCAGTTTGGTCTGTGACTGGAAAACAGTGGAACTGTTCCATGGAAACATCAGTAATACTGACTGAAGCTACGGCCAGGGAAGACTTGGAGCAACTGGCACCCCTAAGTTCAACATTTCAAAAATATCTATACTGAAAGCACCTAATTCTAAGAGAAAAATCTAAAATTTGCAATATCCCCGTGCCCTGTTTTTCTGTGAATGCCACCTGCTCCCACAGAGGGGTGCTATAACAACAACCGTTTAAGCACTTGGCGTCCTGCAGCGCCAAATACAAAGCTGCTCTTCCATTTCAATTAAATAATTTTGCTACCTTGAGACCTCACAGAGGTCTAAACAGAGACTGTGCAACTTTAAGGTACGTGAAGTTTATACTTGAGAAACTTAAACAAAAAACCCACCACTGACTCAACACATTTGAAATCTAAACAGGAGGTGGTGATCTTACAAGGGTAAACCTCGACAAAAACGACTTCATGTTATGTGTGCAGTTTAAAGTTTCGTACCCTGGGTAAAAATTCTTTTCTTGCTAACACTGCACCAGGTTTCTGTTTCCTCTCAATGGAATTCAGCAACATTTGCAACAACAGAGGAAGTTCTCAAAGGCAGCAACTTTTCCTTACTAATATTAAAAGTATTGCATGCATACTCCTGTAAAGTTACATTCACAACCCTACTAGATGAAATGTCAAGAAAGCAAACACTATTTCTGAAGGAGGTTTTTCTGCATCAAAGAAGACAGCAAAAGCATGCCCATGACTGGACTCACACAATCCCCAACACCTATAATAAAATTCATATTTGAAAGCATGAGACCAATTCGGCTTCTTGGAGAAGTGTGAGATTCTGACACAGCCTGGATAACAAGCCAAGCAGCCAACAATCAGGGAAAAGGCACAAAACCCCCATGAGGTGTCAGAAGACCATTTCCAGCCCAAAACTGCCATGAGAGCTAGAGCAATATTTAGCCTAGCGTTTCCTTGGGTGCCCCCTGGGATTAGCAAAGGGGCAAAAAGATGATTACAGTCTATGCTATGCATAAGGTCAGGTAGTTTCTCCAGCTTTTCAGAGCACAACCTGTTTTCACTCATCTTTCTCTGTCCAAGTTAACCGAGGTTTGGTTCCTCCACAGCTGGGTAACAGCAACCTGTCAACTGCTGCCAGCTGCAAATCTCCCACTTGCTGTCTCATGCTGAAGCTCCTAGCAGCAAAAGGCAGCAAGAAACTCGCTTGCAAAAGCAAACTTTTTGACCTCCACACCCCTCACCTACACAGTGCTAGCTGAGCTGCCAGGATCTCAAACTTCACAACGTCGGCAGGTCTGCTTCTGCAAGTCACAGTTAAAGAAATACCACACAACATAAAGTGCTGGTCCATTCTTCCCACACGTTTAGGATGATGGCAATACCTGACTAACTCACGTGGGTGACACCAGTGAGTTTTGATTTTAACACTAGGTAACACTCTGCGAGGGGGTCAGGCAGAAGATGCTTTAAATACAAATTGTTTCTCTGTGTTACTCTCTATGTGAAATATAGGCACTCCTAGTCCATTACAACTAGAAATGTTTTTATTTCCACAGGAACACAAATTGTTCGTTACAAAACTCGGCCAGCAAGTACCCTCTCCCAGCCCGCAAAGATCCTCCTCAAGGTCCAGGCGGGACGAGCATCCAGCCAGGAGGCGCGCTGGCGCCTGCACAGAGCCACCACCAAGCCCTGGCTGCTGACAGCCGCGTCCTTCTCTCACCGATACTTGCCCGCCAAAGGCGCGGGAAGCGTCACCCCCCCGAGTCTCCGCGTTCCCTCAGGACACCAGCTGCGCTGTGCTGCGCTGCGCTGCGC
>VZRO01007291.1:283696-327560 GCA_013397915.1 Daphoenositta chrysoptera | reverse complement strand
CGGGAGCCCCGGGCTGCGGGGCATCGGCGCTGCCCGCCCGCTGCGGGGGCCGCGGGCTCCGGCCCCGCAGGCAAGGTCTGGTTCGGATCCTCGGAAATGCAGAACGTATGTGCACGCACACAGAACTGTGAGGCTTCGTGCTGTAGGTCATAAAAGTGCCTGAGAACAGCACCCAAGAGTAAAAACACCGTCTCGTAGCAGATGCTACCCATCTACGAGGCGTTAGACCCGGTCACTGATCTTCACTATTGCAGTAATTATTCTTCCAAATGCAGAAAGCCATGGCAGCACGCAGGTCCAGCTGGTACCAAGTGCTGCGAGTACATAACTTCATACGTGCTGGAGATACTGTCCTAGTACTTTGAAATTATCACCTTCAATACCAAGGGATTCTTGCAATCACAGTGTTTCAGCACTGGTTACTGCGTGCAGGATAGAGCATGAAATGAGCTTGCAGTGAACTTTGTCTCTGGGATCCTAAAGCTTGGCTTCTGTGGTGGTAAGGGAACTGTAGAATGCAGATACATGGTTGACTGGTGAATGCATATTTATGGTTTTCTTACCACCTATCGAGGTAATTTGTATTCTAAAACCATCAAAGATAACATAGTGTGAGTTTGAGAGTCTTGTTTCAAGGACTAATGCTAGTGCCTAGTGGATGAGAAAATGTGTCACTGATCGCTGAGGTTATGAAGTTTCTCACGGGCTTTACTTTGCTTTTCTTCCCCCCACCCCCCCTCTTCTAGGGTTTAATGGCAATCCTGGCCCATCTCATCAATCCAGTCTTGAGCAGATGAACCTCAAAGAAGAAATAGTAGTGAAGGTGGTAGAGCCAGAAGAAAGCTCTGAGGACATGTTAGTGGTTCCACCTAGTCAAGAACAACTGCCTTTTCTGGGGACATCAGGTGGTGGTTCCTCTGGGAAAGTAAAAGCCAAAACAAAAGGCAGGTCCCAGGCAGACCAAAACGAAATGACTGAAGAGGACCTACTGCAGATTCAGCAGACCCAAATACAGGTGATCCAGTCTGGCTTTGACAGTGTCAACCACAATCTTCGGCTGCTGCAGCAAGGCATGCAAGATCTGAGTAACAGCATCAGCATCATGGCACATACGCTTGTTGCTATCAAAAACGTCTATGTGAAAAACAACTCTGGCCCAACCACACACGCCACTGCATCTACTCAGACCACAGCTGGGTACCTGAGCCCAGGATCCCCCCAGCTCTCCCCTGCTAAGGACAGAGGTAGAGCACAGGTGGCTGGGAGCAGCAGCAGAAGCAGCAGTTGCAGCTCCAGCTCCATGTCACATGAAGCAGGTCCTTCCGAGTTTCCTAGGCCCTCCCTGAGAACCATTAAGAAGGAACATCCAAATGGCTGCTACTACTTCTGCTTTGCAGATGTGTAAAACCTTGAATATATGTAAAGTGACTGTGTTGTTGGGTGCTGTTGTATGTTCTGCTCCAGCCTGTGACTTTGAAGGAGCAAAGTGGACTTGCCTCTCATGTTTTTCCCAGTGGGAAACATTTTGCTATAGGTGGCATTAAACACTAATTACCAGTCTCCAGTTAACTCTGTTGCTGTTGGCTAATAAATTTCTTCTCTCTTCTTTATTCTCTTAAAAAAACAAGCATTTATTTTGACTAAGACTTTTATCATCCTTTGTTTAATGTCACCTTTTGAAAAATAAAAGGCATGACAGAGGGGTAAAAAAGTAACATTATGGTTACTGACCACCAGGAGCTGTCTTATACAAGTCGCTTGGTTCTTGGATTAAACAAACCTCAGAAGTAGCTGGTTTTTTAAGTACTTCCCTTTTCTAATAGTTATAATGCTGGGGGTGTTTGCTTGGTTGTTGTTGCTGAGGTTTTTTTAAGTCTTAGCTGGGCAAGGCATCACAGGAGGAGTTTGATATAGTTGCTTATTCTAGGAATGGTTTAGGACTGAGGCATCCATGAGTGTCCTCCTCAGAATTCATAGAGCATTGTTGCACTTGGCTGTTATTCATTCCCAGCTTGTCAAATGCACCTTCTCTTCAAAGACATCTTGTTTTACTGCACTAGCAGGATAGCCTCTTTTTTTGTCATGTGGTTAAAATAGAGAAATACAGCAAAAATGAGGAATTGATGAGTGATGCCTGTTTCTGACTTAATAGGTTATATGTAGGCTGTATCTTAATCTGATTCTGTAAGCCTTATGGAATCAATACCACCCTATTTGAAATACAGAGAGCAAAAAGCCTTGTATTGTTCTACATGAAATGGAAGAGAGATTTGCTGATAAATTACAGGAGGCAGGGGCTCACTTCATTCCAGAAAAATGCTCTTCCACAGTTTAGGAAGCTTTCATTTACATTTCCTTTCTCATAACTATATACCCAAGGAAGAAGAAAAATGAGGAAGAGTTGGAGCAAAATGTAACCTGGTGTCAACTCTTAAACCAGCAAAAATAATTTTATCTTCATGCCAAAACGAAAAATCTCCTTTGCGCATTTAGATATGGGAAAACTTGTCACTGGCACTATTTTAAGATGTTTCAGGCTTATATATTAGAGCCAATCTACTTTGCACAATTCAGAAGTAGCAGAGGTGCAATGTTCTTATATCTGACGTCCATACCAGAGGCCAAAAAAAACCACTCTCACCTGAAATTTTGTCCAATGACTTGAAAAATCATACAGGTTCTCTTCTTAAGCATTTATCACCAATATTAAAAAAATTCTACAGATAAATTTGGCCTATAGCAATGACTAGCTGCCTCTAGTGTTACAGTCAGTGTGCACAAGCATTCCTACTGCAGGAATTTAGCAAACACAACAGAGAGAATCACAATTAAATTTTCCCTCTCCTAGAAGCATAAGAACATGTAATCATAGCATAAGAGATGCCATTTTTGCAGTTAGCTTTGACTGAACTCTACCATATGAAAATGTACATATAAGTACTTCATTTCTGCCCTTACACCATTTTGGTGTACTGATTTAACTCACCTGCACTTCAAAAACCAACCACTGCTGCCTACTAAAAAGTGAATACAGGGTAATCAGTTGTTAGCAAATGTTTCCCTTCAGTATCACAGATTGAGTAAAATATGCAAATATCTCACAAAAATAAAATGTATGCATGCACAGCACAATATTAATTGGGATTAATGCCTTGAAGAAGAGAAAGGTCTCTTTTCCAGGTTTACCTTAACAGAAGGAGATGGTATGGGTGACAGGTATTAATAAATTGCTGAGTTTAAGAATGGCAAAGAATTAATCCTTCTAAATCAGATTTTTGAGTCTCTATTGTTAAAAGCTTTCCAGATTAACCTGTTGGAAGCATTATTTCTCCCCCATCAGTACAGATGGGCTCTCTTGAGCAGGGTTTTCTATATTTTGTTTTCATGGACAAAGAAGCTAATTCATGCTACCATGACATTCTATGTGGATTAGCAAATGTGATCTACCTGGTCCTTCTGGGCAGCAGTTTGAGCTTGTCCGAGTTGCAATAGGCAGTTCTTACCTGTCTTTCTTTTGATGTTTCAATTCTTTCTGCAACTGTTAATTCTTGAATTTCACGTACTACAACATTTCTTGGGAGAGTTGACTTGTGTCTGCTTTCTCATGTGCCAGTACTGATGTACGTGAGAGGCAGCTACAATGCAAGTAGAGAAGTGCAGCAAGATCCTACGAGCAGAAGGGGCAGATTGGATCTCCTGTATGAATGAAGACGAGCCAGGCAATGCTAAAAGACACTGTGGTGGTCAGACAACAACCAGACCTCAGCATCAGTCTGCCACAGCATGTTTGTTCTGATCTTCTTCTTCCCTTGTATTTCAGTTGTACCACTGACATATACTGGAGCCAGATCAAAATCACTCTTCCACTTCTGGTACATTCTAGATTTACTATTTTAAACAAGGAAAGAAACTAAGCTATCTCTCATCACTACAGAGTGGGCAAAATTGTTATTTTCATCTTCAAATTAGTATAGTTGGTTGCTATTTCTTTACACACCCTTTCTGTGATTAAATTATGGTTCTGCTGGGAGCACTGAAATCACATGCACCATCCAGAAGTCATGCCATTAAGTTTCTGGCTGCTCTTAACAGAAGGTGAAACATCTTTTTTTTGGACTGTTACTGAGTAAATGAATTCTCAATTTGTTTCCTCTCCTGTGAAGCTATCTAAGCTATCTAAGCTATTTGTATAAATGACAAGAGCTAATGATCTGGTCATGAAGCTTAATGAAAATACTGCCAATGATTTGAACAAAGGCAGAGCTGGCTTTTAATTTGCCTGAATGCAAGGCATAACAGTGGTAATACTGAGAAAGAGATCCAGGGAATTTTCTCCAATTCTTCTGGAATTCTCTAAAAAGCTTGCCCTGCTGTGCAAAGTGCAGGCAGTATTTTCTGGTATCATAGGAGTAAGACATTCAGGCACACAAACTACAAATATAAATTGCGATGATTTTACACTCTACTTATGCCTAGTTTTACTAGAAAGAGAAATAAAAGGTTATTGGAGAAAATTAGAGCAACTGGTACCTTAACATTGCATTTCCCCCACAGCACTCATATTCAGTAACAACTTCCATTCATTCATTTCTCTGCTGTCTGCTGCTTAAGTTTATTGTACAGAGGGAGACAAGTCTCCTCAAGAGGCTGTTAAAACTCAGTGACTACATCCAGACACATGATTATCCCCAAAAGAGGGCAATTATAATGGCCTCTGACTAAATAAAAAAATACAATTTTGAAGGGAAAAATGCCATCAGTAGCTGACTTTTCAGGACCACCATATTGTTACTTAAATTGACCTGATCTGGCTGTGCCAATCATTTATTGTTTACATGAATACAGACAGAAGGGGTAAGAACAACTAGAAAGTCAGGTTTCTGAGGAGGCCCATTTGGGTTTTTCTGTTGTTATTAATGTACAACACATGAACCTACTAAATTAGATAAACTTCCATTGTTCCAATCATTCAAATTTGCAATATGAACATCTGATTCATGTTGCAATAGTACCAACACACGCTTGCTTTTTACTTTGTTGAAACAGAGAAAACAATTACCACTACCAAAGCACTTCATCCCTTTAAATTACCGGGTTACAATAGTAAAAAACACTGAAAAATATTTCAGCTAAATCTTTATAAGTTAATGAATCATTATACAAACACAATCAAGAATTGAAGTTTTGCATGCTGAATGAATATTTTATTTAGAACCAGTTTATAAAAATAAAATACAAAATAATTTGAAAACAAAACTTAAACATTGTACAAAGCCTTGATATGGTACAAATGAGAAAATAAATAATTACAACTTTATGTACAAATGACCATTACAAGGGCATTAACTCTTTATGCTCTTGGGTGCCTGAGCAAACTTAAATGAAAAGAATGGCTTAGAAGATTTCCAAGGAGGGGAAGAGAACTGCAATTACTGAGCAAGAGAATTTGAAGGACTCAATATTTGTCTTCCTCAATGGTAAAAAACTATCTTGGAACTACTTTCCACTTAATTTAATCACGCTGCAGACTTTACTATTGAATACTTGATTTCTTATGGGGTGATAACATTGTATTTTTAATTAATACACAGATTTAATTCTTTGTGGTACTGCCCAGAGATTTTACATTAGCAGCCATTGGTTGGCCACTTCAAAAAGTCAGTACTTGTCTGAAGGTATTGCTGGTGATTTCCTTAATTTACTAGTTTGGATATTCATAGGAAAGCATTTGAAAATTGGCATCTGTTAGCACAAGCACAGCAACTTGAGTCTGGGCTGACTCTATAGAAAGAAAGTTAAAAGTTGGGGAAGAATTTCCAATCTTGCTTTCTAGCCAATGAAAGTAAAGAGGATGCAGAGAAGGCTGCTTGGCAACAAATCCAGATCTCCAGTCAGAGGAAGAGGATGTGAAATTGCCAAAAAAATCCTACTTCACTTTGTGTCAACCTTTATGACCTTGGCTGTCATGCAGCAGATACGGGTTTAAAAGGATTTGAAGCCAGGCAGACCATACTAATTACACTGCATCTACTGGAGCAAGCTGTTCTGCTATTACCATAGGTCCTTTACATAAAAGGTCAGAGATCAAGTGATCTCAAAACAAACATCAAATTAATTCCAGCTGAATTACCACAGACACTTGTGGATGATCAGGACCTCACATGAGTAGCCCACTTGTGGTATTGTTTTAAATGAAACACATTGTACTCTTGGCCAAAGCTGGCTCTCAACAGTAATTCTGACAGAAAAGGAAAGATCCAGAGGCATGTCATGTCATAAAACTAACAATAAAAAATAAGTATTTTCCAATTTAAAATACAGCAACTGCAAATTTTACATTTATAGAGTGAGTTTATCCTTTCGGTCCCTAATCAGACGAAAGAGCCTTAATAAAACAGGACCCTCTACTGATTTTAATGAAGTTTCACCTGCACAAGAACAGCAAGAACTCCCATGGATCCAAGCTCTTCGTGTAGAGGAGAAACAGAAGCACAGCATTGGGGTTTGTCATTATTACTGTTGAGAGAGAATGTGTTACCATCAATGGAGAGTAAAATCAGCCTACCTGTTCAAACCTGGATGGCAAGAGTCATTGCAAAGTTAATACATAAGTCTTTGAAACAATGGACTCCTGCACATTTTTTCTTAAAAAACCCAACCAAACCAAACACCCACCTTGAAGACAAATATTTAAAAGCCTGATTATTTAAACCACATGAAAATGAGTTATAAAAACTTTTTGGCATTTGACAATATCTTAAGATAATTCCTGACAATTATTATATAATCCAGGCTGACTTTACATAATCTCTCTTTCCCAAATATTATGTGTAGGGAAAAGGAAGACTGGCTTCAAGCAGACAGGTGAGGTATTCTTATGTGAGGTACATGTTTATGCAATTTGATAAGCTAAAAAATATATGACCTATGCCTGTGTATTACATGAAGTCATTGAACCTCACTTCCTTTTACCAGCATTCCTGGTAACCAAAAATTGCACTAATTACAACCAAAGACATTTGAGCCAAAAGCAAAACAGCAAAGAAACCTCTTCAGTTCACTGCCTATTTGATTAGCCAAAAGAAGTAGAATAAAAATATTATACCCTGTCTATAAATTTCAGAAAGAGGAATCATAGAATCAAGGTTGGAAAACATCCCCAAGATCCAAGTTCAACTGCTAACCTAGCACTGCCGTGTTCACCATCCAACAAGCACCCAAAGCTTTTACCAGTTGAAGAAAGGAATCACGGATAAACATCAAGGCCTTTATTTACCCAGCTGACAGTTCTCTGACCATTCCCAGAAGTGGAAAAGCATACAGAGAATGCACCACAGGAATCATGGTGTTAACCTAAGCAGACTCTGACTTACTGAGAATGACAAGACACACATGGCTCTTGTCACCTCAAAGGACCAGTCCTGCATGAAAAAATCCATATATTATAGGCCTACAGTGAGAAAGAGTTTGACTTTGATCTCTCTTTTATTCTCCTATTCCTTTCCAGAAGATTAATCTCTCATTTAACATTTATATAAAAATTGGAGGCACATATTGTTGACTTTCCATTAGACCCTTTTAAGAAATTGGAATAATCACATTCTTCTTACCAGAATTTATGCCTCTTAGTGTTCCATAAAAATGTTCAATTCATTATGGAAAAATTCTGTTTACAGGAAAAAGACTGTACTGTAAGTCTGGCTTTGTCTACATTCTCATCAAAGAGAAAAATTTTTTTAGAAGCATTACAGTCAACCATTGCATAAATGTTACTGCAATAAGAAGGACTTATGGGAGTTTTGCCCAAGTAGGACTATAGGATCAGGCCTTGTAATATGAAAAAGACACATAATCAGAATTAGGGCATAGGAAAATTGCAGTAAATGAAGAGGAGACCAGAGTAAATCAAAGCAAAACAGGCCTTGGCTCACTCTGGCAAGTGAATTCCAGTAAACAGGATGGAATAGCTGAGACTCTTCCTATCTATATGTATATACACACATATGTATGTATGTATATATATATATATTTCTATATAATATACAGTATCTATATAAGTGTATATGTAGATACACTTATGTACAAATGTGTATTTATATATATATGTATAAAATCAAAATTGTGTGTTTTCCCAGCTATAGTAAATACCATAATACTACACACCATAGATGATAGAGCTCCTGCAAGTCTTTTTCAGATGAAAAATATTTCAAGCTATTTTTAAATATATAGGACCAAATCCTCCCTTATACATCAAGACTGTTTAGTGAGGTATGCAAGAAAGCTTGATCTCAAACATGCAGACTTCAAGGTAAGAATATGTCCAGATTTCCCAAGACAGGATGTGGCTGGTGGCTGTAATGAATGCCTTGTGTCACTCTGCAGGGGTTTGCCTCCTGTATAATTATATATAATTAGCAGTTAAGACCTCATATTGCTCCTGCCTTTGAGCAGTGAAATTTTCTATGCTTATCGATCCTGCTCAAGCAGTAGATAGGTGCCTAGCATCATACAACTTGCCAACGTTGCTCTACTGTATCACACTTTCTATTACTCTAGCAGGGTTTTACCTAAGTAGTAATTGGCATTTGTAATTAATAAAAAGGTTAATTAATATTGATTTTTGAGATTGAAACTTAGATTGATTTTACCATGCAATATTGCAGCACAAATGTGTGAAATGTTCAGTGATTTCAAGTTCTATTTTAGTTTAAAGGCTTCATGCCTCAGTTTCTCTAAAAAATGCTCCAATGTGCTGGCCTCAACACAGAATACACCATAAGGAGGAATTGAGCGTGCAGCATCTGCACCTGCTACATGTCATGGCTCCATTGCACTGCCCTCCAAAGAAATGGGGGCTTGAAGAAGACAAAGCAACAACTCCTTGAATTTTATTATTTCCCAGCTAATATTCCTATATAAGCTGCTGGGGGCTATGCAGAGTAACTGTAGACATTTTGTACAATGGAGAAAAATCTTCCCCGTCCCTGAAAATGTGTTGCAGATAACCTGCCATAAACCATTCACACACACTCTGCACAAGGGCCACACACATGTACATTGGTGTTTTTCTGCAGAGCCAGTTTCACATTCAAATACTGAAGCTTACAGAGTCCTTAATGATTACATAGGCTCTCTAGAAATATTAAGCTAATATTTATGTATGAGTTGATCAGCTGACCATTATGTAATAATGTTAACTGATTGCTATGTTAGACTATAGTAAGCAATTCTGTAAACTTCTGGGAGAAGGGTATCAAGCAACAAAAAACTCAAGAAGAGCAAGTAGTTCAAGATAAATTATTCACAATTGCTCCTCCATTTATACCTTCATGATTTATACCTTCATGATTTTCTCCTTAGATCCTGTTGAATCCACAGCAAAAAAGCAACTGGGGGTATGCAGTCCTTTTACCTTTTTCGTCACCAAAAGAAGCCTGTGTCATCAATCACGACTGATTTCTCTTTTTGTTTTTGGCATAGTTTACTATTTTTACATTGGCAAGTAGTTCAAGTACAAGTGAATTTCTACAGCACTGGTTTATTTTACATTGTAATGTCTAACAATGGACAAGCCTGTACTTTGAAGACAACATAAAATACGTGTTATATTCTTTCTCACCTGCAAAGCAGTTACCTGTTTCTGGATCCTGTTACACTAGAAAGAAAATATAAACACCTCAACTTCAGCATTTTCAGGCAAGGACGCATAAAGTTGGTACTTACTAAAACTGACAATGTAATTTAGGAATAAACTTACATGACCATAATAAATGCTTTTCAGAAATAAAGAAAAATAATCATGGGCTGCCACACCACCTTAACAAATTATTCCAGCAAGTGCCCAGGACAAAAACATCACAATGTGACCAAGTTCTTTTTTATGGTATACCATAAGAAAACATGTAGAAAACAGGAAGGAAAAGATGGAATTTGTTGTTGTCACATTCATCCGTTGGGTATTCATAAGACTGTCACTGTTCCTATATGACAAGTATTCACAATTAAGAACTCACATTACAAAATAAAAATGAGTAACCACATGACCTATTTGTAATAAAAAATAAAAATACCTTTTGAGTCTTTGTTCTTGTTCCATATGCAAATGTGCACATGAAATTAGAAATTAAAAAAAAACAAGCTGCAAGACAACACATTGGCTGGTTGAGAAATCAGCAGTCCTTCAATTTTGTACCAAGGTATAAAGGCTATTAGAATTTGTGCATTCCAGATTTTTTGGTGGGGGGCAGGGGAGAATAGAAGAGGTAAGTATACGGGAACTAACAGAAAGGGAACTGTATTATTTGCGGTCCATAAATTACAAATGGAAAATGAGAAAGAATGAGTTTATATAAGCATATACATATATGTATATATAAATATTTATATTTTATAATTTACCATGAGGACATGCAATTATTGGTATAGCACCTATTATACAATATAATACAAAGGAATAGGACTTTCCAATGGTACAGTTTCTTCAGAAAAAGCAGGTATACCCTACCTATTGCATTCATCTGTAGTGCTTGAAACCTGAATGAAATTAAGGTTCCACACTGTGCTACATTACATATGGGAAACAATATACATAGTCATAGTAAGAAAATAAAAAAAATCAACATAGTCTGACAAAGCAAGTGAAATTCAGTGCAGCTCTAGGGCAGCTTTAATGCAGCATTAGAATGTGTTAGCTCAGAGACAAAATATTCCCTTTTTTAATCCAAAGGTATTCATTTGGCAGAGGTTAAATAAAAAAGCACAGATGCTGGCTGGAGAGGCATATGACTACAGCAAGCAGATCAGTAATTGACAAGTCTCCTATGCATCCAGAGTCCCCACAACAGGAATCATTAGGGAGAGCTGGCTGCATCTTTCTCAGGCTTGTGTTCTGGCATGTCCCTATTCTGACCCACTATGCTTTTCTGAATATAGCAAAAGGTGCCATACCTGTTCATTCCCTACAGAGTTCCTGCAGAGCACAAGATGTTACTAAGTAACTACCTAATAATGTTGCAGGAATTACACACCATGGACTTCACCGAGAGTCAACAAAGCTTGGCTATCAAAAACATTCAGGAAACAGAATGACAAGAATCCAATAGAAAAAATATCTCAGATTTCTTTCAGTATATTTTGCTGTGATGATTAGTATTCTTACCCAGATATTCTAAGAGTGTTAAGTATATTTCTGTCACCTCTAACCTATCAAGTTCACAGAGTAGACAATCTCCTCATCTCTGTTTCATCTTTCATCATTTTAGAAAACAAATGACAGAAAAAACAAATCTTGATTGGTAATCTGCTCTGCATTGTAAGATCTTAAGTGATCCATAACTAATGGAAAAAGAAGAGTCAGCAACAACAAAGGTTCTTTCTTCAGCTGAATTAAGGGGGTAAAGAAAGGTTCTTACTTTCTAATCTACACTGCACTTCATTGTTAATCTGCAACGTCCAGTGAAGTGCACATATTTACTCTTTTCTCTCATTTCCCAGGAAAGAATGCTCTTCCAAATCCTACCAAATGTGATTTGAAGAACCCCACTATGACTCCCAAAAGACTGTATGATATAGAACTGAGAATTAGCTTCTTGGATCCTAATTACTACTAAACAAATTTCTAAATAATATAGGTACAAAACCATCCTGTCGAATACTAATATTATTTTTTAAAATTTTGTCAGTGTCAAGAAGGTGTAAGGTATACGATACTTAAGTAAAAAATCTGTGCCATGATACATAGGGGACAAAATGTGCACTCAGTGACTCAAAGGTGAGTGCAGCTCAAAATGGAAGAAATTTATAAGGTAGAAATATCATCTTCTAAACTGTGTGCTTTTTTAAAACTGCAAAGAAATGCTTGAGCAGTACTTATCTCCCGAGTGGCGACATCATTTTGGGAACAACCATTTCAGGTTTTCTTACATACTCCTTGAGTATGTAAGGCCTTAAATAACTAGGCCAAATCTTCTAACTAGAGAAACTAAACACATTGAGATTAATACCATTTTAAAACACTCACCTTCAAGATACCTTTTTACCCTAAATACATTGCACCTCTTTGACTACCCAGTCATTCTTATCCTGGCCTCTACTTCCCGTCTTGCGGATCTGCTTGCTGCCTGCTCTAAGGCAAAGCCTGGCCGCTTATTTACACAGAATGCTTTCTCATGAATAGTTTACAATGGCTACTTTCTTTAAAATGTGCAGATTCAACACCTTTTTTTTAATATAGTTTTTTTGATTATTTTTTTAAATACACAGTACACAGACACAACATGCATCAGATTTAGGAGGAGACTTTATACCTGTCAAGGCCCAGTTCCTATCTGCTAAGCTTAGTAGTTGATTTGCTCTTTCCTGTGGAAGTCTTAGTGTTTGGGGAATGGTGGAAAGAACTACCAGATCCTTTCAGACCATTTTTGCTTGGTTTGTTGCAGCAGTGCTCCTGTTGGCAGGATCTCCTAGAAGATGAGGAGCCTGAATGGCTAGGAGGTGATTTACTCCTCCCAAGATGTGGGGATGAACTCCTCTGATCATGATGAGATCTCCCAGCCCGGGACGGAGAAGAACTGGCAGTACGGGGTAAAGAAGAGCTCCTAGGGGAGGCACTGGGACTGCGGCGGGGGATGACAGGGCTCTTGGGTGGCGTTTTTGGACTATGTGGAGATCCCGGACTCTTACACTGGGTAGAACTCCTTGGTCTTTGAGATCCATTCTGTAGGATTTGAGCCAGACGAGAGATAAGATCTGAGTCCGAGCTGCTACTGCCTAGGACTCTGTATCTGCGCAACCTTAAGAAGAAATGAAGAAAGATTATTTCTATTTCCACCTATTCACCACAGGCAAATAGAAACTCTGTATCACTAGAAACTAAGCAGAAGCTTGCATTGCAGAACAGGTATGTGGAGCTGAACTTTCCCATTAGGTAGAGGTGTTTGGATCTAGGCTTTGGCTTCTGTGTTGTTCATATCAACACAGCGTTTATATTTACATAAATTCACTCACATAAAGAGCCTCAATGTTTACAGGATAACTGGAATTTCCTGGTGGTGTTGGAAGAAGTGCACTGAAGAACAGTGCTTATTGCCGTTGTTTCAGAGGGGTATATCCATTCCTGCACACCATCAGTACACTCCCATACCCAATTTTAAGGGACAACAAGGCCACAACTTGCTTCAAAGGATTTTGCACTACTGTATCAAAATTATCTCTATCTTGGGAATGTAGACACTGAAGAAACTAAACTGTGGTTGTGTGCATAAAGATGTGGCAAAGGGGAGGTCTTCTAGAACTCTGCCCTCCTTTAATTGGTTGGTTTACTTAGCCATTATCTGAGCACAGCTAATTGACTCAATGTTGATGGCTGGAATCTCCAAATATTTACGATGTCTACATTAAGAACAGATTAATTTTCAAGGGGGCCGAATACAACAGATCCTAAAAATTTCTATGGGTTTGTAAATAACCAGCAGTTCTGGAAAAGTGACCCCTCTTTAAAAAATTTTGTAAAGATTTAGTTATACATTATCAGGTTTCAAAATACTGAATACACATCTATTGATGTATTAGTTTTAACAGTGAACCAGGCTCATTCTTGTGTAACAGCTTCTCCTCATTCATTCTCCAACAATGTAAGGTTTCTCAGAGAATTGAAGCCCAGCATTTTTTTTAAAATTAGCTAAAGGACAGAACTTCTACAGGATTACATCCTGCACAGTAACTGCAGTTTAGCTCAAATCCATTTTCAACCTCAAAATCTATTTCTATTTTCTCTGCATTACCTAGCTTCTACCCCAGGTCTACTAGGCGGTTTTCCTGGTGGTGGCCGAGGGAAGAACTGAGCTGAAGTTGAACCGGTGACTTGATCAGTGGTTGCCCAAGACACTGGCCTTGGAATCTTGCTTTTTCTGGACTGAGGGCTGCTTGGAGATAAAGAGCTATCTTCATTCTGCTTGCTGAAATGAGAGTCCAGTGTCAATCTAGAAAATGAAGCTAAGACATCATCCTCAGAAAACGGTACTGGAGCAGCAGCCATTTTTTCCTCCAGTGACTTATCAGAGGCACTTGAGAGGTCACCAAGGAAAGATTTGAGCTGTCTCTTTTCCATAAGTAATTTGACCAAGTCTGTCTGATGGGCTTTTTTTAGAAGAAGCTTCTCCTTTGCAGAAACAGAAGAGGAATCTGATATTGAGTCTATCTCTTGTGCTAAAACTGGGATTCGGCTCTGCCTGAATACAAAAGAAGATTTAACTGAGTCCTTCTTAGATCGATGAGAATTCTCATTTTCTGAAATGCAGTGGAATAACTCTCCATTTCTGGGAGCATTTTTCTCTTTTTTATTCTCTTGCTGCAAAAAAGTAGTAAGGGCCACTTGGTGGCATTTCAAGTCTTGGCTATGGACTTCCTCCTTATCAGAATGAAAACCATTTTCCTGAATGGTTGCTGTTTTGCTTGCCTGTCTATTACCATGTGCGTTACTAAGTCTCGAGGGAGACAATTCTGATGTTTTAGGTGCTATTGAC
This sequence comes from Daphoenositta chrysoptera, assembly GCA_013397915.1. Taxonomy (NCBI): domain Eukaryota; kingdom Metazoa; phylum Chordata; class Aves; order Passeriformes; genus Daphoenositta; species Daphoenositta chrysoptera. The sequence goes on along the minus strand of VZRO01007291.1, from coordinate 313,035 downwards.
TTCAGAACCTCATCTTGATTTGGCACCAAACAGACAGGCCTTGACTTTGATTCTTGAGCTGCTTCAGTATTTGTTAGAGGTTCTTCCTCTGCAGATTTTGAGTTTCCTGGCAAAGAAGAATTCTGTTCTTTGCTTAGCATTTCAATGGCATCCTCAGAAACCACTGGAAGCCCTTCTTCCTCAGCATCGTCCACAGGAATATTTCCAAGTTCTTTCTCTTCCTGTATCCCATTGTGTTCAAGTAGGTCCTTTTGGCCACAGTCCAGAACATTGACAGATTCTCTGACAAGTCCTTCCCTGTCAAGCACCTCTTGGCTAATATTAAGTATCAAATCTGGTCTGCTGGCACTAGCTGGAAGTGCGTCTTCTGTCCCAACCAAACCTGGCAAACTTTCCTTTGGAGAGGAAAGTTCCACGGTGTGTTCCACAGACTGACCATCCTGCTCTCTTCTCTCTAGCTGGTGGCCATAGTGAAAGCTCTCTGAAGCAGACTGTGTGGATGCCACTGAAGGTCTGGGTATTGTTATCTGCATTGGAAAATTAAAGAAAAAGGTGAGAAACTCCGGAATGTTATATAAGTAACATCCTTTACATAGCAGCTTTGGTTCCATCAAAGATCCTTCAAGATACGTTATATAACAATTCCTATGAATCACAATGTTCAAATAATACCTAGCTTCATAACGTAGATAATTAGAAAAAAAATAGTCTATCATCCCAAGACAGAAATACGTAACAGGGAAAAACAAACATAATGTCAGTGAAAAATGCTACAGTTACCAAGTAATCCCCCTGGAAATGAGATCCAACCTAACGGGCAGGTTTTTATTTTACTTCAGTTTGAATACCCTTAGAATAAGTTGTATATAAATGTAAAATCTTTTAAAAGTACATAACAATATTTTAGTCAAATACATAAGACAAAGAACACAAGACGTTTAGATTCAGAAACTCCATACTCATATTTTCGTCTGGAAAAAGAATTTTCCTGAGTATACAATATTAGTTATTACTTTTCCTACTGAAACAGTTTAGCAAGAACTCTGTATAGAAAGGAAAATGGATAGAACTGCAGGAAAAAAAGAAAAAAGTCTGTGAAACAGGGCAGCTGTCCCACAGGTTTTCATACATATGTAGAAATTTGCCCTAAGTCAACACTCCAGGAATCCTACATTGAAGGAATTGCTTTCATATGACAGAGGAACTTATTTTGGCCTGTCAGACAAAAATCATCAGCTCACTTAAAGATTCTGATCTACAGGCTGGGTAAAAGTGGGTTCAGGAAATTTTAATGCAATATTGTCCTTGGAAGAGCAGGTTCAAACTTTGGAGAGATCACTTGGGCATTTGCTACCCACTGAGCTCTGTCTTTAGCTTGTTTCAAAACCTTGTTCTCCAGGGCTGCAGATGCATCTCAAAAGTAAGGACATGTAAAATATTTCCTTTTCCAAACTTTTCACTTGATGAGCTAGTCTAGTTGCCAATTCAAATAACTCAGGATTAAAACACCGGAGTTGTCTTCCACATACCTGAAGGATGACTACCCTTAGAATAGAATGATCCTGGTGTCCTCTCAACTTACAGAGGTGAAACAACCTTAGGTATCTGCTTTGAGAAGGATATTTATCTATTTGATATATTTCCAGAAGAACTGCAACTGCATTTAAATCCTCCTTTGCTCAAATATGTTTCCATGAAAACTCTCTTTTCCTTGTGACACCTCTCTCACATCTTTGCTAGAAGAAAGCAGCTCTAATATGAAGTTAATTTACATTTTTCAACAGACTTCATATCCTTTGCCACATCTGGAGAAAGAATTTTCTAGTCTTTCAGGCAGATCTTGGCCATATTACATTCAAGGAAGAGGAGACTAGGCTTCTTGAACCACTTACAATCAAATAGGCAAGATCTATTTGTGAAAAAAAAAACCAACGAACAAATGGAGAAAAGAAAAGGATACTGGATAACTAAGTATCAATAAAAATCCAGTACTACTAAGTAATTCATACTTTCAGAAATGGCCTTTTGAACACATATATCACTTTCTTTATTTGTATTCTCTAACAAACAAAAGTTTGTTTTCTTACATGGTCAAGAAACCTCTTATTAGTCTTCTCAAAGCACAAGAACTAGATTATATCCTTGTTGGGCTTAACATTCCACCTATATGTGCAAGAAATTTAAATGGCTAACCATAAATGATCCTCATATTTTTATTTCTTGTGCCACTAAATACACTCTTATCCTATGAGATTTTATGGTTAAACATGTCAATTACATAAAACACTGAACCTGAGGAACAAAGATTACAATTCATCTAAGAAATAAAACATGGGGAATACAACTTAAAATCCTACCTTTCAGCTCACTGTTATAACTAGTTTATAACATTGATTATTGCAATTCCCATACTTCAACAGGAGTTACGTGATAGAACAGATGACTAAAAATGGCTGAGACAATATATGGAACAATGAATTCGAGGTTGTCCTTTCACTCCAAAATATTTGAATGAAATTACTGTCATCATAGTCTTGAATCTTTTGGCCTTCCCTAAATAATTTCTTAATTCCCTTCTGTTTTCTCAAATACACATTTGAACCAAGATGAGAAATTATACTGCATTTCTTCAGGAAAGTTTACACGACAGTGAGTAGGATCTCAAGAGGGAAAAAGAACAAAACAACAACGTAAATATCTCTGACATCCTTTATGACATCTGATAATCTTTCCTCCTTTTAAACCTCTGACAGGCTGCAATAGCAAGTGATATGCTTGCATGAATGCCTCTGTGTACATATACAGCTAATTGTAGAGGAATGAAATACTGAGTTTAGGTCTGCAAAGTTGCTAAGTCTGAAAGACATAAAAGTGTGAATATGGATTATTGTACAATATCAGCAATAGCTTCTTCCTTTCACTCATGATGTCTGATACTTCTGCATGTCAAGAGCTGTCAGGAATTCAGGCCTTTAGAGACATGGTGTGCAGATCTGTTTCCTGCTAATCGTTTCATTATTTGTAATTTCTCATATTAATATGCCATCATTATATTACTGGACATTCTGGAGACACTCCACCTGATCAGTTTACTCTTCAGAACATCCTTCCCACCTTGGTACACCTTGAAGCTTGTGTATCCAGGAGAACAGACCCCACATATTTTTTCTCTTTTCCCTGCTTCTTTTTCACCTATGGTTAGGTCTATAGCCAGCAGGAATACAACCAATGTTAGTACATGTCTGCAACTTTGGCAAGACCGAAACATCTCCCTAAATCTTTCCAGTTCACCAGCTTTCTCTTACTTCATGAGCTTTTCTTTCTATTTCCTTGCACAACATTATGCCTCTGCAAAGAAAATTGAACTGCAGGTTGCATGAAAGTGCCAAGGATATATTAGTGCACTGTTCTGTAATTTATTGCCAGTGCCGTTCTCACACGAGTAAACCACTGGTATGCTTTACAACTTGGGAGACAGCTCACAGCTTCCTGTTCAAAATAGACCTACTTCCCAAAATCCTCCCTACCCACTACTATTACTGCTACTGACTTTCTAGAGGCTAATCCTTTGTATCCTTTACATTCCATTCCCAGATTAAGCTCACAGCAAGGAAGCAAAAGATAATTAATTATACATTTATTAAAGTAGATTGGGTGTTTCTACAAATAGACTAATATGGGTATAAACAGGAGAAATATATGGCTGTAATTCAGTGTTATGGACCATCAGACTAGAGATGATTGTAAATTTTGATACTGAATCCCTTTCAATAGCCCCATATATGTGGCACTGCAAGCATTGCAGGCATTTGTAGGAACTGGTGGTCCTTAGGACATCATTGTCTTTTGTTAAAAACTCATATGTGGCAGGCCCTAATCCTAGACTAAAGAGAAGTAACATACGAAGATTTTTAATATCTATCTGAAAAGAGGCACATGTTGCTCTCCACAGCTCTTCCAATATATTTTTTCTTCTATAATGTTAATTTGGGCATTGATTTACATGGTGGTTGCGAGAAATGGGAGGAGGATGGAATAAGATGCAGAGCTATAAATGTATAACTGTGTTTCCAAATTCTCTAATGTGATAGGTATCTTTTGAGGATAAAGAACAGAAATCTGTGTGTTCAGTCTTTCTCTAAGGCTTATTAGCCGTGGCTTGACTTCTGAATTCTTTAAACAGCTTCCCTTTTCAGTTATTCCTACACCACTTACCAGATAAAATAAGAATTTTTTTTTTGTTCTAACATAAAACTATATCCTCAAATATCCAATAGGGCAGCAAGTATTGATTGCTCTAAAAATAGTATCTTTAATTGCTTTTAGAGAATGACCGTGACTGTGACTAAGTGGCTAATTAGTTTGGTAACATGAATAAAACAAGTACTCATTCAATTTGAAACTACCATAATATATAATATTAATCTATATAATGCATTAAAAAATTGAAGAACATTTTTGAAATTTACTGCTGAAATGGAAAGCAGAGGTGCTTACAGACTATTACTTCATAACACTCACATAATATTCTGGTGATACTGCTATTAAAATGGTTGTTATTGCAGTATTTTTCTTGAGTTCCACAGAAATGGTTCTTTTCAAACAAAGAAAACATTAATTTGCCTTAATGCACAGTTCAGAGGTGTGAATTATTTCCCTGTAATTACAGCTGCACTAGAATCATATGTGATTTTAATAATAGAAGAAAAATATTTTAGAAAATAAATGCATCTAAATTAAAGATTATCTGATGGATGATGCTATAGACAGTATACAATTATCTGCAGGTACAATACTAATTATATTAATTAGATCAATTATACCTTAATTACATGAGAAATAATCATGAATCATCATGTTCTGAAGTGTAACCACCTATTTATTTCAAGATGATTATTGTATGAAGTGTCGTCATGAAAACAATTGTTGACCCCAGAGTTAATCAACTCTCCATGGGAAATCCCACAGACCACTTAGCTTTCCTGAAACATCTTTACTTACTTTATGCTAATGAAATTATGATGCTAGAAAAATGTGATAAATCACATATGTTTTGGATAGGATTGGCATTTTAAAAGAACAATTTTAAAAAGAAAAATAACTTCAGGGACAGACAAGAATAGCTGAAACCGGTGATTACAAATTTTGGGAATCTTAAAAGCACTGCTGATGCCAGAAACCACAAACATTTAAAACAGTTATAACTTTTTATATATTTGGGGTTTTTTGACTCGATGTATGTGGATGCTATTACCAAGGCTAATTCACTGTCCAAACCTTCATGACTCTTCTGCTGCTTCTACTAGAGAAACCTGCAGAAGCAGAATGGCCAAGAATGGTTCTGTCACTAGAAATGGAAACGTTCTCTACGGCAACACATTATTTGTAAAAAATTAAGTCGTTCATGCTGACTGCTTGTCCTCAACTCTTAGTTACCTAATTTACAACTTGGAAAGTTTCCATTGGAAGAATTTAACATACTCTAATATTTAATTCTTCTTTACACCTAAGGCAGATGTGAAAAAAGCATGCCTGAAGAATTTCCTTCAGACAATAGACACTACTAAGCCCTGAAAAGGCAGCATTTAGATTTCTATATATCAAGCAATTTCCTCTGACACTTGGATAAAAGTAAAAAATAAAAGATTTTACTTGTTTGCATTAGAAAAAGAGCACATAGAAGGAAATTATTCTAGAAATATCATTATCTATATCAAATTCATTTGCTTAAAAGAATGTAAGCCTGGCCAAAACTTATTGGAAAATTAAGTTATTAACAACTACCCTGTCATGAATGAGATGGTACAATGTCTGTACATTTTCCCTGCTTAACAAAATCAAATCTACTGTCTATGAAACAATTTTAGTAACTACAAGCTAGACTAACCCCTTGAATTTCTCACTTGATTGAAACAGGGAAGAACCTAACTTAAACCTCATGCTGACTCAATATAGTTTCCATCAGGATAGGTAACAAGAGGTATAACAATTCTGTAAAATCTGAAATTCGAACCTTTTTTCTACAGATAAACTGTGGCTACAACCATGGCAGCAGTAAAAACACAGACTTGCTGAACAGAGAAAACCTTTTCCCTCTTTTCCCTCAAGAACACATCTATTTGATAATGTGCCGTGTCTTGAAAATGAAGTTTGGAAGAGTATTTTGGACAAATGTATCCCTTCACGATATTTTAAATGCTAAACCAGAGTGTTAACTAGCTGAGTTTTATGGCAATCCTACCATACATAACAAGTTAACACCACTGACAAATTTGAAAGGAACACTTTGGGGTTTTATTTGTTTATTTGTGGTTCTGAAAGGGATTGTTGAATGTGAAAACCACTGTAAATGTTCATTCTCTTGCTATTGCAGACTAGTGAAACCCGCTATTACTTCATTAAAAAAGTGAAATTTACAACATTTATGCACACTCCTAGCTTATAAACCTGAAACACCTGAAATAAAAAAACAATTATAAGGGATATGCATTCCTTCTCTAAATAATCCTTGAACATGTCAAGAAGTCTTACCTTGTTCTTCCATAGTTCCCTGAATTCCAGCGAGATGCTTAAAAGTTATGGTAAATCTTTCAACTCAGATCAGTATATTATTTCTCATTTTGGATATGAATATGAAAGTAATGGCTTGCATTTCCATAGCTTCTTGTGCGGGAAGATTTCAGAGCATTTTGTAACTAATTATATAAGTATAGAATTACAAAATATTTTTTTAATGTTCCAGTAAAGTAGAAATTTGAGAAATTTAAGACAGAAGAGAAAATATTTGTTTAAGTGCCAAATAATTCTAATTGCTTAACCTGAGAGATACAAATTGTCCTTCCCTAACACAATGAATAACCATAAAATAATTAAATTTAAATTAGACTCCCTGTACATACCTGATTAAGCACATTGAAAAAAGAAAATACACCTGAATGACAGACAAAACTGGAATCCACCTTTGTTAAGGGCTGTATCATATTGTAGAGCAGCTAGTTTAGAAATATTCTAGATTGCTGCCATGGCTAGAAGAGGTGTAAAAATCTGAGGTCACTGATTTTAATTGTTTCTAAAGACATAGCTACACATTTAGCACTACAACTACTTAAGCAGTATCTTCACACACAGCCCTGGCCAGTAGTTGCTCCACTCACACCATCTTTACCATTGACCTCACACAACACTCCATCCAGCCCTCTAAATGTGCAGAGAACTCATCTGGTTGAAAAATTCACAGAAGGAAAGAAAAAGGTTAGGTTTCAAGAGGATTTGCTGTACAATTTGACCATGCCGTAGATGGTAATAGCACTCCAAGCACTCTTCAGACCCAACTACAAAGAATTCATCTGGTTTTTTGTGAGCTGTAATGCTGCCATACTCTTTTCTTTATGCTGCAAGTTGAATAACTAAGGAGAGCTGAAGCAAAACACTCCAATTCTCTTTCATAATTTATGTATAGCAAGACACGAGCCCTCTATTGAACAAATACAGACTGACCTTCATTGTATAGCCTCTCTGCACTAGTGAGCAGAGAATATACAGAGAATTCATTACCTCCTCTATCTGATACCAAAGTAGAGGAAGATAGGTTAGAGTTCCTGAACCCTCATTCATCAGAAATCTGGAAAGAAAGTTGCTTTGCTTGATTTCAGACACAAATGTATCATTTCTTATTTTTTAATACATTAAACTAAATTCTTCAGTACACATCCCTGACCTCTGCAATTCATTAGTAACAAATGCTGAACCAAATTGCAGACAGCAGGAAATACATGAAAATATATTCAGTACCAAATATTTATACAGATTAACATAAATGACATTAAAATTCTTTTAAATATTTAACTGGACGTTATTTAGGTTATTAACATGTATCATCTCTCATGCTGAGGAACTTTGAGTTAGCTAAGTACCTAACATTACTGCACTGTCGAAAAGAGAAGGACTTGCAAAAGTTTTTGAATTCTTCAGTGAGCCATAAAGTACACAAGGCTTTCATTGTTGGAATGAACTAAACAATCACGTGCTTGTAGTTTCCATAGGAAATGACAAACTGGAAATTCTCAGCAGAGGTAGGACTTTCACATCACAGCTTAAAAAGGAACACAGCAGTCAAGCACTTACCAGGTAAAAGGAAAGAAGAGGCTTAATGCTCACTCCACTGAGTAGCAGCACCTGGCACAATGCCAGGTCTTCTTCATATGACAAGAAAGTACATCACTTTGCATCCCTTATTAATATTGCAGCTGTATTCATTTTTTGGATACTAAGGAAGCCAGAGAAGACCCTCTGTGCCAGATTGCTTTTTCTGAGTATAGTGCACATTTTACTAGGTTTGCTAATTACACCTGCAATAGATTCTGATTGAAAAACTTAAATCATAGCTATACAGACCAAAAAAAAAAAAAAAATTAAGGTAATTTTGCATCCTAGGATACAAATCAGTGCTGAAAAATACTGAAGCTTAACTCCTAATGAGTTCATTTCTCCTAAGTCCCTTTCCCTAGTCAATACATTAGCCATCATGAAGAATGTGATATTTTGGTATCCCATCAAGTTCATAATCATGAACATTAGGGAGCTACTGTTTATTTTTGTACATCGAGCACAGAAATATTTTTTTTAATATTCAGCTAAAGAGCAGTCAGGAGTTTGCCTTGTTATCACACACCAATGATCCTACATAATTTTGAAAGTAACTAAGGTTGATGGATTACTTTTAATATCAATAGTCCTGTTCATTCTTCACTGAAAAAAGGAAAACCATCTGTAATATAGAACTATTTATACTGAAAAATACATTGGAAACGAAAGGCAACACAAAATGTAATTAAAATGAAATATTAATGGTAAAATGATGATGATATGTTAGTCTTACGCATTAATGCTATGTCATACTGCTTTACCCAACAATGCAAACTCACACTACTTAGCAAATCTCAATATTTTCATGATTAATACAAAAATTACACTTCAATTATGATTGCAAGCCTTCATCTTTCACATTGAAATGAAACTGGAAATACAAAACTATAAGAAGTCCCCTTTCTCTAGTGACATTTTTCATTACCTGTGACCCCTGATAATTGCCATCTTTATTTTATATACTGTAAGCAGTGGAACAATTTATTATTTGCTAATTTCCAAAGAAACAATCTAACTATTTCTAGATCCCTTTTTGTCACATGAAAATAATTTAGGATTAATAATAGTCCAAATTTTAGTATGTGTTCCCAATTTGAAATTCAGCTGGTACTGTAATTATAGGAACCCGTTATTCTTAGTTTTAAATAAAGCAAAAAGAAAATTTTTTTTTCCTAGATTTTATAATCCTATCTTTCTCCAAGAGAAAATCTCTGAGGAAGTGAGTCTGTCTTCCAGAACATCCACAGATGCTTTGTGCTCCAGATCATAACCTGGATAACAGCTCTTTAAATATTCCCCTCTTCTAGGTCAGACAATATATCTTCGTCACAGAGTATTCCAAACTCTGTTCCTGAAAAAGATCCGTTCTTACTCCCCAACTTGATCTTTCAAAACACTTTTAGGATGCTGTGTATAGCAGTATGACTAGCATATGCCTAGTATGCACCAGACTGTGCAGAGCAACTGAAAACATGAGACTTTGTGGGTGACTGCTACGCTGCAGCCACTTGTAGGAAGACAAGGCTTATTCACCTGCTCAGGCTGTGCTTTTGAGATGCGAGTGACAGGGGGGAACTTGTTGCCACAGGGAATGACAGGAAGCTGCCTATGACCAGTTGATCGGGAGGAAGAGGAGTGGCTCTCAGCTGACTGACTCCTTGGTAAACCAGCCTCCCTCAGAGGGTCCAAGTGGATGGATAGATAGGCTATAGGGCTCATGGTGCGGAGGATGGGACTTGAAATTCTTGGAGTGGAGAAATGCAGCATATGACATGAGTTGAGCTGTGAGAACAACATGGCGGGGAAGAAAATAAGGTTGAATATATTTTTTTAATTCTTGTTTATGTCTTGCCTATATGCATTCCCTTAAAAACCATATTCACACCTCCCTAAGAGGCTGAAAACTCATAATTTGAGAGGTGTCTTAAGTCTAATCTTCACATTTTCCCTCACCCATTTTCAAAAATCCAGAATCAAAATCAAGAGTGAGCATCATTTCTCTATCTGGCTTCTTCATTCACTCAGTCTTAGAATCATAGAATCATTTAGGTTGGAAAATAAAATCGGATTCTTAAAGTCCAACCACTACAACTGTTATAACTTGTCAGTAACAACCTAGGGCAAATTTAATAAACTTACACAGTCCGTTCCAAGGACATTGTGTACATCAGTTGATGGTTGACTAGTTGATCACTGACTGGTCCTTTCAAATGCTTAGCATATCCATGCAACATCATATCTGTGTTTCTGAGATTACTGTATTTATAGCATATACACCCATCGGAGGCTTTACAGCTGTGGCAATAGCAGTGTACTTTAAGAACTGCACCTGACAGGATTAATCAGTAAGGTTAATACTGAACAGTTCTGATGAAATTTCCCAAACACGGGACCAAACTAGAAGGATACACTAGCCTGGAGAATCAAGGAACAATTGCTTTATCTTGAACTACATTAATTCAAGCATTTAGATAAGAGATAAGAAATAAGAATAGGAACTGTAAAGTCTTCCAAACTATTAATTTTAGACAAAAGTACATTCTTAAATTGCTTATTGATGATTCTACTAAATCTATAGCTTTGATATACAAAGCTGAAATCAATTGGTTTTTTGCAAGACCTTTTCCAGCACTGAATATTAAATATCTGATGGTGACACATTTAAATATCTGTAAATGAGATTGCCATACATAGTTTGCAATTCTTTTTTCCAATTACAGTTAGAGAAAACCATGAAGAGTAGAGATAAAGAAATTTTCTGCAGGCTTCATGCTTCATGAAGGTGACTTTTTGTTTCCTACCATGGTATTTGCAATTCTAACCTATATCCTTTGGAAATCAAGAGCATCTAGCAAGTATTTTCATTTCCAAGGAAAAGGTATCTTTTAATTGTGTCAATACTAAAGCTTCAGTTCCCATAATGCATAGATGACTTGCAACTGGAAAAAAAAAGTATTTCCAGTGTCTCATAAAAGCAGCAAATGAAGATAGAAGGTATATGAAAATTAAGTTACTTAGAACTCAGAAATAAATAGAAATTTAAGAGCAAGCTTTTGATAAAACATAATAGTACCTCAACATACAAAATTTCCATTTCAGCAATACTTCTACGTAATAAAAATAAATAGATTCACACTGTAAACCCTCTTCTATAACACACAAACACATATATATATCTACATGAATTTGTGTTGTCAGCCAAGTGGGACCAAAGCAAACTGTTGTTTAATTAAACTGAAGATAAAGATGTAAAGAGCTGTTACATGTTTAATTACTTCAAATCCACTATTATTTATTTACTGAAATATCTGCTTGACAAATATATGTTGCGAGGTTATATGCATGCACAGTATGGAGTTCTTTGCAATTCAATACAAACACAGGAAATTAATGAGGCCGTGGTTCCACAACACAGAAATTCCAGCTCCAGCCCATTAGTACCAGGTGTAGGAAAAGAAAACTAGAGCCGTATGATGCAAAGTGCTGCTCCAGTATAAATCCACTGTTAGTCTAGATCAGCTCAAATTCTTTTGACAAATTAGCTTCATACCAGCAGATACTACAGCAAATCACACACTGTCTGTCCTGCAGCCAAAGTCAACATAAAGCCATTATTAAAGCATAAAGTCAGCATGTATACCCTTAGCATGCTCTGAGTAGTTGAACAGAGACGTGACCATGTGCCCACAACTAAGCCAGATCAAACTGGTATTTGCTGGTAGCACACAGAATCTGTATTGCAACTGGAAAACCATGACTGATAACATGAAAAATACTTCTCTTACCTGCAGGATTTTTTTTCACAATCTATAGCATAATTTGCTGTAGTTTTTTATGCCTGAGACTTTCTCATCCCCAAGCCAATAACTTACACATTTTTCTCTCTTATTTTTTAAGTTCAGGTTTCCTTTCTTAACTGGTGCACCTTTACATTTTTAAAAGAATGCTGATGCTGTGTATAACAGGTAAGAAGCCATATTATCAACAATTACAGCAAGTCCACATACACACACAATTTCAGGAAGAACATTTATCTACAAATGGAAGGAATGCAGACTAGCAATTTCTTTCCTTCAGGAGAAAATAAAATTATGAGTGAGTGTATGAAATATTAGTTTCTCATACAGAAACATCCATGCTACTACTTACTAAAATAGTGAGCAATAAGCCCTGAAAGAAATAAAGAACAAAGAAGAATCATCAAAGTTAAAAGGAAAAATTTTTAAAAATACTTAAGACTTATGATAGGAAAACTATTTTATTCATTCACCACTGAAGTAATTGCTTGCATATTTAACAAACCTATCAGAATAAGCTCAAACAGCATAACTGTACTTTCTTCTAAGTGATAGTGAAGCAGGTCAGTAGAAATCCATATGGGAGGCATATTCATAAGCATGATGATCATGAATGCTGCCATGTCCTAGAGTTTCAAGCTGTTTGAAATTAGTGAACTATTTCAGTAATTATATTAAGCTTCTATATTACTATAATTTCAACATCTATTTTTAACCCCTTTTAGTAACACACATTTGATTTATAGTCCTAAAATTAACATTCCTGGATCCAAGCCTGCTTTTAGTAACCGGTGCAATATAATTAAATCAGCAGAAAAGTAAAGTATGACCTTTGCCTATTATTTTTATTGCCAGGAAGGTGCTACCAAGAAAAAATTACTAAAGAACAAGAACATCTGATGCACAACCAAGGACCACATTGAAAAAACAGTTTCAGGTGGGTAAGTACTCTGAGAAAGAAAGAAAAGGACTTTACCAAACAGCACCCTAAGGTCACCAGGACTTTCGAACAGAGAGAATGATTGTAAGAAGAGGCATATACACACACTTTCTTCCAGGGAAGTGACTAGAACACTCACCTATCAGAACTAGTACCCATCATAAGGAATATTTAAGTATCCTTTATGAAGTGGAATACATCAAGAAGGACAAAAAGAAAAACTCACCCTGAAGTATCCTCTTGGGCTTTGTGTGGCTTTCAAGGACTAACGAAGTAGATGGAAGACTACCACAAATTGCCATCACAGTTGGAGTAGACACACTGTATAGACACACTCTGTTCCCAGTTCCTAAACTGGCCAAATAATTTCTATTTTCTTTATTCCCAGGTCAGCTTATATTTTCTACTGTACATGACGCACCTTTGAAACACCAAGTTCCTTCCTGCCATTCATTGTACACTCACTTGCCCTTCCAGCATAACATAAACCATATTAATTTACCACATTTTTGAGGTCATGACAAATATTACTTATCTCCCTGCAAAGCCGAACTAAAATATAATTTCATCTGAGTTTCTACTTCAGCCAATATTTCTTCCAATGCAACTTATAATTATTAACCTTTGTTTGCAACCATTTCTGCTCCCATGTTCTGAGGCATCTTCCTTTTCAGACAAAGATATTGTCCATTCTTTACACTGTAGTACATAATATTTGTACCACCTCTACTTTTAGTTTCAAGTAAAACAGCTATTTCCCCAAAAAGAGCCACATTTGTATGAAGTGTACTGTTGTATAGTGCATTTGCATATAAAATTACAAGCTGTATTTAATGGCTTTCAAAATAAAAACACATGATAATTAGCATTTTGTACAGGACCAAGTGCTGCTCTTTCTTGTCTGTTTTACTAAAACTGACCTTAAAATACAAAAACTGAAGAGCTTGAAAATTTAACTTAATTTTTCACCTTTAAAGGTTTCAAACCCATCAAAAACTCTTCCAGGCAACTAATATTTCAAATTAAATCTCAAAAATCTGTTGTTTAGGGCAGTTCTGTATTTTCTATCATACAAAACCAATCTTTTATAGACTACATAATTTAAAGTATGATGTCTAAATATAATCTTGTATGGAAGATATGATCTTGCATTTTCCATGAGAACCTAGGTGTAGTTGAAATTTTACTGTGCTGCTATAGTTAATTACATTGAGCAGTTAATTTTCACCATAAAGGATATTCCACACCTTATAATAAATGAGTAGTTGGTGACAAGCTTCTTTTTCTAATGAACTGGCTGTAACTTTAATAAAAAGTTAACACATGAAGAAAAAATACAGCCAGGTTTCTTGGCTCAAGGGAGCTTTAAAGAATTGACCTTTAGATCATAGATGCCACAACATCTACTTTAAAAAGGGGAGAAATAAAACCATGAGGTGATTCCCAATCACCTAACCATTAACCTCACTTATTTCTTAAGTAAAGACAAAGAAACCTTTGTTTAGAAACAGTGACAGAGGAGAAAACAGGAAATGTTCCAAAACTGCGCAACTGAGAGTTCTTCAGAAAAGGCAGAAAAAGAGAAAAACAAGAACATGCAATAGAAGCAAAGCAATCTGTCTTAGTGAAAAATATGGGAGTAAAGTAGGAGTTGCAAAAATATTTTTGAAGTGCAGCAACACTTTTAAAAAGGCAACAAGTTGCTTGTATAAGGACCGATAGAAATTTCAGAAGAAACAAGAAGAAACAAAGTGAATTCCAAAAGGAAACGCTACAGGAATCATAGTGAGAGGTGAGAGCAAGAAACTGTTTCTTTAATTTCAGCCACTTGGACTTTTCCTGAAACACATGAAACACTGTAGCACAATATTTTACATATTCAATTGTAATTTTATGTTTATGTACTGCAAATATAATAAATATATGTTTGCATGTGTGTTTCTCCCTGATTAGGAACTACTGCACAAGGAGCTTCTTTAGATAGACAGATATATAGATAGGTAACTCTTTGTTAAATGTGCCCAGTTCTGTGTATCACACCTGCAGAACAATTAGCCATTTCCATGGATGACTGTAAACAGTTGTGTAACAGAATATGGAAGATCATTCTTTAAGAATCAAGTCCCATACCCACCGAAACGAGGAACTTCCATTACACTACTGTATTTTAGTCACCACCTTTACCATTTCCTCTTATAATTCTGAATAAAGAAGAGGTTTTCTTACCGGAGTGAGTGCTCCTTCTGCTTGAGCTTCCATAGGACTTGTAGGGGTGGCAGCAAGAAGCTGTCCTGCAGCTCCAGACAGAAGTTCCAATTTATCTGTAAGCTGTTCAGATGCAGCAGGATGACATTCCATGTCTAGAACAAACTCCACCCCTGAAGTTTGGTTCTTGGCATGGACATTGTTTCCTGCCCAACCACCCTCTCTGGACTGCTCTTCTGGAGGGGACTCCTCTAGAACTTGTAGTACCTCCGGCTCTTCATCTGAGGGACTTCCAGTCATTTTGTGCCCTAAAGCCTCATTTGTCCTGAAGTCCTGCAAGTCCCGTTCCTTATCTATTATCACCCATTCTTTAGAATCAACCTCCTGCCTGCAGGAGCTTAGGTTAACAGCTACAAATCCATTGCTCATAACACCATCAGCATGGTCAGGAGAATTAGCTGACGCGGGCTTTGAAGCGTCTGGGAGATATTCTTCATCATAGTGCCAAACATGGTCTGTGCGGCCAGTCACAGGAGCAGGAACAGAAGTTTTCTGAGAAAGAGGAGGAACAGCAGCAGCAGAGGTCTCTGCCACATTCAAGTCTTTCTGCTTCTTCTCCAGACTTAGAGAAAAGAAGTTAATATCTGAATTAGTTAAGAATTAATTAAACAATGTAAGTTACATTTGAGTGTTTTCAGTAGAAGAAAACTAAATTTATATAAAAATTTGTTGTCGTATTCTAAAACAACCTACAATGGTTCAAAGATCCACAATTTTAGACAAATCTGATGTCAAGTAAAAATGGATGGATGGTCTTAAAAATATACACAATTTTTATTTTAGTTGTAATGTATCACATTGTATTATAAATATAATTACCAGAAGGGAGAATTGTGAGAGAAAAAAACTCAGTGAGGTTACCACAGATGTCTACTGTACTCAATTTGTTACAAAGCAGAGACTCAAAAAGGAACAGGAGACACAGATGTCTCCTGCAGCAGTTATTATATGCTTTCAAGAAGAATGTTATTTATTGTTTTGATTGATTCCTTACTTATGCTTTGCATAATTTGCTTCATCAAACAAATTCAAATTCCTAGCTCCCCTATGAAGTATTTAGAAGGATTTTGCCACTGTCATCACCCCAGCTCTCTTCTACTGCCCCCAGTCAGCCTCTGCCTTTCAGTCAGATTTCACTGTGTTCCTCTCCCCTTATTCTTTCTAGACGTAAGCAAACTGTTTGAATCCGTTTTCATACATCTGTGTCTTCTCTACCTTTAAATTCTGTTTTAAGATCTCTGTCTTCTATCAAGATTTTTTTATGTTGGCAAAACACCTTTGGGCATAACTAAGCCTGCTGCATGCAGGTAGATTTCTAACTTCTTCACTCCACTTCCTGTAAACCTCCCTTCTCATGTCATACAGCCTAACTCATGTTACCTCTATTGAGCACCTGATGTCAACCTTCTTATTCAGGATGAGTTGTACTGACTGTCAAGAGTATGTCACTGGAGAAAAAGTTAATAAACACCAGGGTTATACCACTAGGCCTTGAAATACAAAGTTCCCAAGTGTGGAAGTCCAACTCCAACTGTATTCCAGCAATAATCATTCTTTTAAAAAGCTGCCAAGTAGTGAAATCCATTAATTGAGCAATATTAGGAACAATACTTTGCTCTAGCTTGAATAAGCATACTCAACAGCTCTATTCCTACTCTTCAGACAGCAGAGGAAAGAAAATAGTATCCTAATTACATATCCTTAAAAGATCCAAGCACAGGAATAAAATAATTTCTTTACCAGGTCTCAAGAAACTTGTCGGTGTCGGGCTTAGGCTCCAACGTCATACGCTTCTCCAGTTCAAAGCTGTGAATGGAACGTAACTTTCGCACCAGGGGAACATCTCTGTCTAACTGGGTGGTCTCTGAGCGAACTCGAATTGGAGAACCAAGACTTGGGGCATTCAGCATTCCATTCACTGGTCCATGGCTGTTTTCTTCTTCTGTGGCAGCCTGTGCAAAATGTAAAGTAAAAATGTAACTCACTAGTAGTGGCAAAACAGAGGAAGATAAGGTACTACACAGTGAAGACCCTCCAAGTTTTCAGAATGTGGAAAGCCAATTTGTATTTGGAAGTTCATGCCATAGTTAAGGTAGTTTAGATAAGCTCTTCAGCACACATCTACAACAGACAAAATAATAGTAATATACTAGTTCTGGGTAGGTCTGAGAATGGGAGTTTCACAGACCCAGTAATTACATTTCCCCCAATATTTCACACCCATCTCTGAAATTTTCTTTAATAGTCTGGAACCTGGCACTTGGTAGCATCTTTGGTCTGCTTTACAGTCAAGTGCTCTTATTAAAGAGAAGTTAGCTTCCAGGCTGTCTTTTTGATTCTCTGGAGCATATAAAACTTTTATACACTAAATCTACTAAATATTTCTGTGACTTTAAACCATGTTTTAGTCCAACTGCATTCTGTCTTAATAGTGACTGAACATGATTTAGAATAATAACTGAACATGATTTAGAGCTGGGAAATCATGATCATCCTTAGTTTCTACAAGTGTAATAGAAAGTGCTTTCCTTTAAACCAGAACAATCTTTCTCCATCTTTGGTAAAAAAACAAACAAACAAATAAGCACATTTGAAAACAGGCACTGTGCCTTGTTCTTTCCCACAATACATTTTTTTCCTAGCAAATAATGAATAACAGCTTCAAAACTAGATAGCTCTCCTAGATAAAGAACATTTTAGTACCAGATCCATTTTCATGTTAAAAACACTGTTATATCAAGAAACAGGCTACATCTGTCTAAGTGTGAAATACTGTGGTTTTGAGTAAGGCAGATAGGAACCAACTCTCAGAGACCACTTTTGAAAATAAAGCAGCATTCTCTTCTAAAGACCAGCCAATGAACCTCTGGATCAGTACAAAGGTATAATATCTTACGGAGACAAAACCACCAAGTGAATTAATCCCTATGAGGACAAGAAACCATTCGAAGATGGTCTCCACAATGCAAATTTGAAAGTACCTTACAGATTCCCAGTTTTATTTTGTTTCTGTTTGCATCCATTTCTTCCCAAACATCTTTTTCCTGAGGACGCTGATGCCCAGGGGATCCAGGTAGTTTCTCTGGTGATACACCAACTGGAATAACATTCTCTCCATCACTGAGCTGTTCATCAGGGAATACTTCATCTGTGTTTTCCCGCAGCAGATCTCCTGGGATAGGAGTGGCATTGGCAATTCTACAAAAATAGTTTAAAAACAAAATCAGAAAAGTAAAAACTTTCATACTCTCATGTGTTTACAGAAACTATTTTCTATTTTAAAAGAAAGAAACAAACAAAAACTTACAAAGAAAATCGTGTTTCTGTAGAAAACTAAATCTTGGAAATTATTTAATATAAAACCCCCTACTTCCTGGCTTTCACAATTTATTTAATTTAGGTACATAAAAAAATCAAAAAAACTATCACATAAGAGCTGGGTTTTTGAATGTTTTTGAAGCCACTTCTGAGAAATTTGGTAAAGATCATGTCCAGGCTCAACTCCTCTCCTGACTCTTCTATATGTATTCTTCTATTCCAAAAAATTAATGGCAACTTTCATAAGTTACTGTTTCCCAAAAATTTGATAGAAGAACATGCTGTTTGTGGAAGAACAATTACTGAGCAAACTAGATGATGTTTTAATAATTTTTCTTATCAAAGTGCTAGTTTGCTCCCATTCTTGATAATCAAAGCATAAGCATAACACTAACGAGACATCACATTTTAATTGAAGTTCTGTAGTACGATTGGCCTGAAGCTATTTAGGGCTAAGGCTTAGCTCATCATCTGAAACTGAAGCAATGCTGGTCCTAAAAACTGAATGCTCAGTTTTTAGGAAGTCAGATAAAAGTAATTCCTTTGCAGTTACCAAAGCTGTTACTTGCAGCCAGGACTAACAATAACCAGTGTGATGCTTAGTGGGATAATGGGACTGAATCATATGCAAACTCCCTGTCCTCTTCAGTGTGTTCATAAGCCCACACCATATACCTGCGTACTGTTAACAGTTATAGAATACAACCACTTGGTGTTGGCTGATATTTATTTTAACTTTTTTTTTTTTAATGACCTTGAAATACTGAGAATTTAATACATGAAATTCTGGCATTTTTCAGCCTCACTTTCAGCCCAAACTTTCTCCTTTGATTTTTAGCTAAAAGCTGATCTACTCAAGGCCTAGAACAAGCACAGAGTCTTCCTCCTCACTCTTAAACACTTCTTACATTCATCCATAAACACCTCTTATGTTCTTCAATCCCCTGAGATGAGTATGAGTATTATTAAACATCACATCTTGTCCAATTTACTTCATTATAGCACATCTCAAATAACACATTAAATATTATTTCAAACGCAACCAAAATCTATTTCCAAATTTGTTATAAAGATCCATTCATTTTTCAAACTTATAAGGAAATTGCTGCTAGAATTTTATTCCAAGCTTACAGAAAACAATGGGTTTATTTCCAGGCAGTTAAATTTCCAGGCACTTAAACTCAGGAACATTATTTAGTTTCACAAAATACGATTTAGCAAAGGATGGATGAGCAAATCTACATGCAATTTCCTGGAGTACTATTTTTATTGCTATAATTTTAGGACTGCAGTGCTGATCTTTCAGGATAGTATGAACTGGAACCCTAAAAAGGGAAATACTTCAAATGGTCCCAAACCTCTCTCCCTCTATGCATTCAAAATCCTGCAGAAAAAACCTGAATTATGGAGATAATTTCCCTTTGGCAGGAAGCCCCTCTGTGGCTGCCAATGTAGAGACCACCCCGTGCATACCCAATTGCAGCTGGCGTAAGACGAGTGTGCAACTGAGGGGTGGTTGAAGTTGTTGTTGTTGTCAGAGACCCATCAGTTCCACTCTTCTCCCAGTCAAAAGGGTCACTTTCAATAACCCCAAACGTTTTCATGCTGTTGTCAAACACAGACATGAGAAGCTAAAAATAAAGACAAAAGTTAATAAGCTTCATTTTTGTCTAAGAGACCAAGCAATTAAGAAGTATCCTCCTGTAATACTGACAACATGAAAAAAGACAGTTTTTTATACGAAACACTTCTCATTTTTCAAGATTTTGAAGTCAAGATATATAAAATTCCATTTTATTAAAACAGAAAAAAAACCCCACCCCTATCTGTGTTTTTATTAGGCATAAGGCAAAGATACACCATAGACTTTTACAAAAACACAGAAATACACACACCCACACACAGAAGCATAACTACATTGCTGCGGAATACCATACAGTGGTTCCAGAAGAGGAAGAGAAAATAATAGATTTGGTAACACCATGAAACCAAGGAAATGAGTGAGATGTAGGAAAGGATACTGAGCTGCTAATTCATACATTTCTGTCATTAAGAACCACGTACCATTTACTTCATTTAATGCTGACATTAAAACTACACAAATGCCTAAGTTTTCAATCCTCATTTTGTGCTGTGAAAAAGCATTTAGAAAATTTCTGACCACGACAGAGTAACAAATGGCATCTATTTTCCTCTCTCTGTGAAATAAACTTTGTCTCATTCTAGTTACCAATGGGAAGGCTGCGTCCATATCATTCTCTTACTCTGTAACATTTCTTTTTTTTTTTCCCTAAAAGCTAAATCTGGGTTTCATCCTTTTTTCCAATCCAGGATACTGAAAATTTTTCAACCTTCTCCTTTGGCATACCCTTTGGCAACTTAATTAACTTAAAATAGATGGGAAGTTTGGATCGTTTCTCTTGTATAGAGTGGTCTCACACATTTAATCTTTACTCTGAAGAACCTTCCGCTTGCCACCTGTCCCAGTCATTTCTGTAACCCTAAAGAACAGCACAAAGTCATAATTCACTCTGTCCCTTATGTACTCTGTTTTTTTTCTTCTCTTCCTGTAACCCTTAAGCAGTGTCTCTGAAGTAATTTTTAAGGTCGTTCTCCTTTAAATATTTTAATCTCTGCTATAAGGCAAATACAAACTCAAATGCTTAATGATGTCAGGAAGCTGAGGCAACCTATGCACAAATACCTGAACAAAATAAACATCTGATGTTGCCAAATCAAATGTGGCTTCTTTGCCTAGGTCATGAAATTTTTAGACTGTAAACTCTTCAAAGCAGGGATGTCAACCAGGACTGTACATACATTCTTGTTCAGTGCCCACACATAAATACAAAGAACGACTCATATAACAGGTAGGAACAGCACCACTGCAAACACAAGTTAAGAGAGGCCAGAGTTTAAAAGAACATTCTCACCACTCTAAATAAAACCACCCTGCTCTGTGCTCTAAAGCACATGAGCAAGACTGTCTTGTAGGGCTCAGGCTGCAGCTTCACAACTGCAAATGTTCCATGACCAGCCACAGGACTGTAAATTACTGGGCTGTCTCTGTCATGGAAGCACTCTGTCCTGGTATTGTGTTAATCACTGCGTACATGTGCTGTGTTAGATACAAATAGAACACAAAAAAGGATTTGCAAAAATATGACTGTCTATATGCTTTATCATTGAGGCTATATAATGTAAAATGTATTTACCAGTCTATAATCAAGGTTTTTCTACGCAATATCTACACAAAATTTCTACAATAGTGCTTTTTACCATTGGCAAAAAAAATCTGATACAGCTTTATAACCAGGCGCACAAAACATTGAAAATGTTTTCCTCACTTAAGTGTAAACTATACGATAAATTTCACGGAAATTTGTAATAGAAAAGCAGAGGGGGAAAAGTCAAGGTATTTATTTTTCAGGAATACCAAACATTTTTTGTACTTGTAGCAAGTGTTCTTTTAACATTCAAATTTTTTCACAAAAAATTGATTTATTCATTTTGCAAATGTTCAGAATAATATATGTGTATATTTAGAGAAATCCACGTGCTAATAGGAAATTAATTATTCCTTGAGATTTTCAGTTCTGATTTCAATTCTTATATATCTTGATTTGTTGTTAATCTTACCAAGCAAAGCACAGGAATCACTCTTATTTCAAAAGTTACAATTCCAGAATTAGTCAGATTTATTTATTCAGTTGAACCAATTACACTTGAACACCAAGAGAAAACCATTCCTTCTGATTTCACTGAGTTAGGGAGTTGAACAAAGGCACAGGATGCAGACAGGTACTGCAGGTGGGAAGCTGACAGGAATGTGTGTTTCCAGGGACAGCTTGTCATGGTGCTATATTTATAAGATCAGTTCAACTTCTCAATGTGTGAGACTGAAAAAACTCTGAAGTCTTTCCCTCTCTGCTTTTCCCAAGCATTCCTCTGCTGCTTTCCACAAACTGGAAAAAAGTTCTATCTGTATTTATTGTTTAATCATAGGTCAACATTGAGTGAGTTAAGACACATTCTACAGCAGATCCTCTCGGCATACGCTACTTTATCACTGAGCAGAGGCTGCCCATTTCAGCAGGCAATGCTCTCTTAAACAGAGAACAATGACTAGATTTCTGTGATCTCTGTATGCAATACTTCAGTCTTGAAAACACACCATGAGTGCATGTTGTGTTCCAGCTGTAGGCGCTGAGTTCCAGGTTTTGGAAAATTGCCAGAATGACAATCACTGGGAGAACAATCTGATCAATTAACTTATGGAGCACCTATTAGAGGCTATGATAGTAGGATAACTCCTAATCCTAACAGAATACTGTCTGAAAAGCAGCTGTCAATTGTTTTTAGAAATTTAACAGCCTTACACCTACCAAATGGAAAAAAATTACATGTTTGAACCACAAAGTTTCTGTGGCAATAAATGGTCATTAAATTAACTTTGTGGTGACATAAACCTAATAACTACCAAGATTACACAATGAAATCAAAGTAAATTGAAAATGAAACAGCACAAAATTCTCTTCTTTATAAAACAGAAAGACAAAATAGTACAAATGTTTACCTGGTAATCAGGTTTTGTAAAGTAATCCAAATTAGAAATGTGATCCAGAAAGACATTGAATTCTTGAGGAAGATGTTTCAACATAAGTCTGTGTTCGTACCTTTCTTTAATGGAGCCCACTTGCTCCTAGAAGTAACACAAAAAACATGACCACACCTTCATTCGCTGTTACAACATCCTCTCCTTGTCTGTTACAGCCATTCAATGCACTACTAGCCAGAGAGTCAGATCACCACATTACACTGAATCGTACTGAGAAAGGCCATTCTACACCAGATAGCAAGATAAGACTTTCTGTTGTTGGCCTCAGCACACTTGCAAAATAATGTACAAACTTCAAATTCAATATGAAAAGCCATTAAATTTTCTACTATGTTTGTGTTGTTTGTGTTTGAACGCTGACTGATACAAAGAGCTGTCACTAAACACTCCAACCCTTCCTGATAGTATGTTTCAAAGATTTAAATGTCTTGTTGCATCTTGTGGAGTTCAGTTACTTTTTAGTGTATATTCAGTCATGTAAGACGTTTAAATGAAAACCAAAAAGGAGATGCTACCTATACACCACATTTTCATCTACCAATACATAAACCACATCAGAGAGTAACCTGGTTTCAGTATAATTTCAAAAGAGGTTGCAAGAAGTAATAACAAGCTGATTACATATTGTTTCTTTGCATACTTCACCTACGACATATGAATAAAGACACAATTGCATTTTGCCCAATCCACTTTTGTTCACCAGCAAATAAGAAATGTCTATTTCACAAATAATCAAAACAGATTAGAAATTTTAAGTGTGTGATGGGTGAAATAAGGTACAAGTGAAAACAGGAATAATGAACTAAGTGGCAAAAATGCACTTACTTCTGCCCTTTACAATTATTTCAATGTAGAAGTACAACCTACTTTCTGCCTAGAACAGTTAGTAAAATTTGATAGCTTTTTATACCATGACACTAGCCACAAAAACTAACACTAGAAAACACTCAAAAACATAATATTAAAATTAATGAGCCAATGATTCTAAGTGGAATCTTTATCACAGCATTTCCCTGGAATCCAGAAGTAAATCTCCCTTATGGTCTTTGGTTTCACTTCTAGGTTTACCTTATCTTTTATTTTTCTCCAAGGCAGCTGCCCAACCACAAATTCCACCAACATGTAGAAGAGAGACCAGAGGTCATCATGCCGACCCATTTCCTGTAAAAGGAAATATTATTCTAAGGCATATTACAAACACCTAAACAAATGGGTAGATAAGTTCTTTACTGCTTGTGACTTAAATTATTATATAAAATGTAATATAACCTATGCTGCAAAACAAGTTAATTAAATCCAGTGGCTATTTTAAGGAGAAACATACAAGTAAATTTCAACAGAAGACAGAGAGAAATAAAACAAAAGTTGAAGTGTGTTAAAGTAACATTGCACACCTCTGTTTATTTGGATTTCTTTAGTGTATGATGTTAAGACAACATACTGGACATTATGTACCTCATAAAACTGAGTAGCTTCACTTTTTTAACTTATTAACTTGAAATAAAAGTGAACACCAAAGATAAGTATTAAAATACTATTATTTGTATAAGAACTTTTTTATCCTCAACTACTGTAAATTACATTATCCTTTCACAAAATTTATAACTAATAATTTCTACATAATAAATGCACAGATAAGAATACAAAAAAGGAAATGGATAGTGATTGCATTACTGACTGCTTTCAGCTACATGAGAGGGGTATGATACAGATGGTGATACTCACTCTGTTTCTATGAGCATTGATTGATGCGTATCGTACCGTTCCTCGAAAACCAGCAACAGCTCGTGGCTGTCAGGGGATAGAAAAGATTCTCATTGTCAGAAATAAACCCCCTGACTACTTAACTTGGCATCTACAAAGTGAGTACAGAGCCACAACATATCTCATTTGAGACTTTTATTACAGTTTACTGTGCTTCTACAAGTTCTCAGTGGAAATCCAAGTGGGCACTAATTGGCTGACCAATAAATAGTAAAGGCTGCACTAGAGACACCAATTCAAAATATTTCTTTCTTTTCCAGTTTCTGAAAACCAGCATTTCTTCCCTGATACTAGATATTTTATGATCATAAGTCAATTGATGTTTTATAATCAGAGAATATATTTACCATCCTTTTCTTCAAATAAAAATATTATAGAAAGATTTATATAATTGATGACAGTCATAATTAGTAGGTATTTAATTTTTTTTAAAATATCAAATTGTGATATTATTACTTTGCCTAAGAGAGATATCCAATCCATGCTACCCCCTTAATTAATCATTCTATATAGACAAAACTGCCAGGACTGCTAAATTTGCTTTCTTTTATGCAGTCTTATCTTCCCAATCAATAATTCTTTTTGTTTCCTCTAACAATGAACATAAGAAGAGTGAATTATCTACCTCACCTCTGACTTGTACTTAGAGAGGTATTTGTGATCTGTCTGCTCACCCAAGACTCACGACAATTCTCAACATTTTTTAAAAATTTGCACAATACATTGAAAATACATATCTTGTTTGATATACACACAAAGATAACCACAATACATAATATTACCTTATTAAAATAAAACACTTCCATCTCTCTGTACCTATATATATATATGTGTGTGTGTGTGTGTATAAATTTTTCTTCTCTACCAACAAATGCTATCCAGAGTTATCATTTAAATAAATAAGGAGCTGCCATTTCTGTCAATAAATCTACCAATTGAATCCAGCAAGATTATGCAGCAATGACTTTTAAAAAAGGATTCAACAGCCCATATAATCAATGTCTGCTAGAGTTGTACAATGAGAGCTGAACCAGTGTTAATTAAGGCAGAGAATATCTTCTAGGATGTTCTTAACATGAAGAGTTTCTCAGATGATATTCCATAATTCTTAGGTTATGCATGTCATCATACAGTTTAAGTGGTGTTCAGAACATATTTCATATTCAGGCAGGCCAGACTCAATTGTCTATCTCCCTTATCTTTAATAAGTATATCATATTCCACACTGAACATTACCCTGAAATGAAACATAACACTATAGTTGCAGAAATTTCACAGTACCATGCAACTAGAAAAAGAATAGCTCAAAATACTTTGGAACTGGTAAATTTCAGGAGAAACAATTTTTCAGAAAAAGCACTTAAATCTCCTTAGTAGTTCTGCTGGTCGGTAAACCATCCAACTAAGAATAATATAACATCACCGCCAAGACAATCAGAATAAAGATAAATTTCAAAAAAGATGTAGTTTAATGAATAGTACTTTTTCAGGAGGGCATTGAGAGCTTAACTTTAAACCAGTTGAAAATACAAATTCCATAAATCTCAAGAGCATATAGTTTCAGGAGATGAAACCAAATGTTTGCTGTCTTTTGCCTCTGGCATGAATGATAAAAAGGAAGGACTATATTCAGTTTTACTAAGTTAAATATTTCTGTTCTTCTGAGAATAATGGAAAATATGAAACCTAGGATGAAATGCCACTTTCATTTCTAGCATCATAACTTCAATTTCTACTTGATATCTAGGACAGAAATGCTTCAGTTGTTGGAAGAAGTAAGAGAAAAAGACTAAGAAATGTCATATGAAAACTAAATTATCCCATTCAGTTTACAAAAACTAAAAATCTGACCTATTCCACTTCTGTCCTGGGGAAGAAATGTCCATATGAGGAATTTCATTGTGTACCAATTCAAATGCTTTTTAATGTTAAAGTCTCAGCCATCCTTACTTGCCCTAACATGATTTCAATTATCTGAGAATCACCTGGATGGGAAGAAGAAAAAAAAAAAAAGAATATTGTTTCTATGAGCTTATCATGAAGTGAATTCTGAATTCTTTATTCCACCAAGGACATCTAAAGCCTTTTACTGTCTCTTGCCTTTAAGTATAGTTTCTATGATCTGAATTAAAAGCATATGTAACTCTGTTATATTCTAACCTACAATAAAATACCTTTTAGTAATGCAGCTGGTCACTATTCAATAGCGGTATTACAATGCCACACAACAATAATAAAATAATTCTACCCTGTCTCTCTTGATGTGAGTGATGCTCTGTAGGTCAAATCAAGTTTGCCCAATTCAGAATAGAACTTACAGACTTCTGAGCATTTGCATAACTTCTGAAACTGTTTCAGAACTCTTCATGCATCTCACAAAATCTCATGTAGCAAAAGAGAAATACCACAGGAAATAATAGCAGCTTCATGGATTATTCACTGCATATTTTCAAATAAAAATCCTCCTCTGCTATTACTGATCATCTTAATTTGTTTCTGGAGACCTCCAAAACACACTTTGCAAATCTTCTACAAAACTATACCTTGTTTCGTTAGGTTTACATAAAAAAGTTTTTCTAATATAATTAGCTCAGGCAGTGATCTAGATGTCAAGATTATCTCTGTTTTGATTACTGTCACTAAATCCTTCAAATTTAAGTTAAAAAATATATTTTGAAGATATGCAGATGAATTCAGCAGATCCAGTGACTACAATGAATTTTTCTACTTGTAAAGGTACTTTTTTAATGTAACATCAGTCTATAAATATAAAATATAAAAAATATAAAAAATATTATTTTGAAGATATGCAGATGAATTCAGCAGATCCAGTGACTACAATGAATTTTTCTACTTGTAAAGGTACTTTTTTAATGTAACATCAGTCTTCTTTGGAGGTGTCCCTGCCCTGGAAACACTTGACAATATCTCAGATAAACTTAATGCAGGAAATTAGCAGTTCCTAGCAAAGTGAACTATTTCCACTAAGCACACAGCTTTCAGATTCCTGGGAGACACTGTGTGTACAAACCTGTCTATGGATGTTGCTTTTGTGGAGTGGCTGTGGAGAAGGCAAATCTCTCTCCTTAGCTCAGTTCAGTGTCTCCAGATAATGCTCTGGGTTTATTGCTCTGGGCAACATTGGAAGTGTTATGCAGAGCAAAACATTAACTTATTACTGCAGTCATGGAAACTAGAAAATCAACATGAAAAATAAATCAATACTGGTTCTTTACATTACATCTGACACACACTACGGTCCTCCCTATCAATCAGGCAATGACTGAGTATCATTAAGTGTCTAGGTTTTGCACTGAGAAGCCAGCAGTGCTGCCTTGGGACTAGAGTTCAAAAGCCATGGGGGATGGCCACCTATGTTACCTCTATTTTCCTTTGCTAAACGTAGAATTCTCCTTTCTTATCTTTTCCCATGAAAAAGCCAATTTCCTACTTCTAATCCCACCAGAAATACATTTCCATGATTGGAACTACACACAATTCCAATCCTTTAAAACCTTTTTTCATAGCTTCAACAGTTCACATTCCAATCCTTTTTCAAGATACAGATTTTGCATCCTAATGTAATGTCTAGCATGTTTTAGCACCAGTTTAAAATAAACGAAAATTTCAGGGATCACATGGGTAAGGAAAGATAAAGCAGTTGAAATACAATTGCCATTACAATATATTACAGATCTCAATGGATTTTCACTGAGTACACAGCTCTTCAAACCCACGCTTTCAGCTCTATCTTAAAATCCACATCAGACACTGATAACTGAGTACGTGCACTTAGAACTCTTTATCAACCCATCTCCTACTAGTTGTCAGTATGACACATTACTTGGACTCAGATCTACCCAAACAAATGTTGTCATTTCCAAAAACTGACTGCAGCTGTCTGATCCTATGCTACCTAGAAGAAGCTGATTACCAAGGTAAGTTAACAAGTTACAATACAATTAAATTTTGCTATTGTGAGTTCTAACAGACGTGGTGAAAAATGAAAATTTATCACCTACTCCATGTGTTATAAAGAGCAACACCACCTCTAAGACAGCAGTATTTGATACACAAAACAACTCCTGAGCTACTAAGTTTTCAATCTGAAGTAGTCAGTCAATGTGATGCACTAGCTAAAGACTATAATCATTCCAAAACTGATTTATGAACAGACAAAAAGTCTAGTGGGCTGAAGAGGGTAACAACTTACTAGTGTCTGTCACAAACCTGAACTTACTGCAGTGAAAAATCACACAGGATAAGTCTGTCATGTAAATGTTTGCTTTGCCCCATGCACTCTTTCTTCTTCCTCTTATTCCAAGAGCTGAAGCAGAGATTACTGTAAGAGGAACACTATCTATGTGAACCAGCTATGCTCTGTCAGAGAATTTCCCCACAAAGCAGAATATTGTTTTATTTATCACTGTAAGTAAAAATTTTACAGTTGCTCTGCACTTAGCAGACTGGAGAACTGAGACCTTTTTTTTTT
>VZRO01007291.1:238562-283672 GCA_013397915.1 Daphoenositta chrysoptera | reverse complement strand
TTTTTTTTTTTTAATGTTTTGGACACATTTTTTATGTTTTGTATGTATCTTGTTTAGTATTCATAATGATAATACCATATATTAAAGAGTTGCATAAATCCAGAAGTAAACTATTTCAGTAGCAGGCTTATTGCAACCATGGTACATAAATATAACTTCTTTCCAATTCTCTTCCCTATCCCACAGGGGCAGGAGGGGAGTGGGGGAAAAAAGCGAGAGGCTCTGTGGTACTTGGTTGCCAGCTGAGGTTAAAGCACAACAATAAAATAACACGTTTTCCTTCTTTTAAACTATTCAAAATATTTTTTTCATAACTCAGCAGAGAATTCAGCCCATAGCTTAGGAAGAACTGGAAACCAGAGTTTCCGGTCTGATTTTCGTTTGCTTCTATTTTCACCAGGAAACAAATTTTACTAGACCAAACCATCTGTCTTTCCACCACAATAGCTTTTAATTTCAAACAAATAGGACAGCTCTCATAGACTTTCAGTTCCTGCAAGTTTAATGAAAATTGGTGATTAAAACAGTCTACAAATTAGTACATTGACACAGAGAGAGATAATTAAAATTCAATTAAAATGGCTCACATCCATCTTAAAAGACACCAACCAGTTGGTCAACCAGCATTAACTTTAGATGGCATGTAAATACATTCAAAGTCCCAAAAGTGCAACTAGGTACTGATCAGACAGGCAGGGCATAGTATGAAGCTGAAAATACTAAGAAATTTGGAGGGCATAAGGGAAGCAGTACACAAAACAATAGAAAAACTGGAAGTTTCACCATTCATGGACTAATTTCTTTCAAAAATAAGATCAAATCTCACTAGAATTTTTTTTTAAGGCTGTTACAGCTCATTCCCCTGAGCATCTATTAGTTCTATAGAAAATAAAGGAACTGCTGAATCAGAATATAGAACAGCTATAGAGCACATTTCAGAATGCCTAATTTAAATTTCTAAGTTAAATTGTTTAATGATTGTTTGGATATGATACCAGTGTTCTGCACACAACAAGAAAGGAGAAAAAAACAATATACCCTAACAAAGTATTTTATCATCATCATTTTTCGTATTTCAACTATTTATCAAGCTGTTTCTTCAGGCAGCTATAATATTATGTATTTGGTTCTATTTTTCACCTGAAAACCCCCAAACTCCAGGTCATAAAGAATTTTTGTCTCAAATATAACCACACATGATTTTCTAAAGTTTTTTGTTTAATTATTTAATTGCAAGATTAACATTGTAACGTTAACATGTAATGTTGAGATGTTACAAAACAATGTCACACTGCATGAAATTCATATATCCATTCTACTTTTGTCACGAAGTCAACTGATAATGCTCTTTTTTTCATCTTTTGCATTGACTCACCACCTGCCTTTTTCACCTTGTACTATCATATGAGACACCAGCTGTCTGTCTCTGTAACACTGATTTCCTTCATCACTTCTTTGTGAGTAATACAACCAAACTTGGAAGGATCATGTTCAGTGGGTGCTGAAAAATACTACATATATACACTATAAGCTTGTGCCTTAAATAATCTCCCTCCATGTCCTTGAAGAAAGTTATAGTAGACAATAATTAATGTTATACTGGCAGGTGGAACACTGCTGTATCATTACAGCTGCACAGGTCTGTCACTGGTAGGTGTATCACAGCCATGTGTTACTTAAAAACCTTTTGAAACTTAACAATTTAATAGTAATTTTAATCTCTGTATTAAAAATAATGTCTCACCAAATCTCACCAAACTAACTCCTATATCTTCCCTATAAAATCATGCCAATTCAGAAATGGAACCTCAAATGACTGTAATAATTCTTTCAACTCGTGCACCCTGCTTATAAACGAATTAAACAAAAGGCTCTTGACTAAGTCCCTCCAGCAAATAACCATTTTCATGTAGGACATTTTGACATAAAAATCTAAACCTTCTATAATTTCTCCTGGTATTAAAGGAGAAAAAAAATTAGGCTCCAGTCTTTGTTTACTTAGAGGATATGAGGGAGAAAATTAAGGAGTACATATAGCCTATTTAAGAATGATTTTATATGTTTACAGCTCGCATTGAATGACTGTGATATTATACAATAATTTCTTTTCTACAGAACTGAAAGTTATAGAGAAAATATAATGCTGTAATAATTCATCTTAGACTCTTCAACAGAACTTCATTTACTGAAACAAGATTTTTTTTCTTAAGTAGTTAATTTTTTTAAAAGCTATTAATTATCAAATACTTTGAATTTTGAAGGAAATCTTGCAAACCTCAGCTACTTCCAAAAGTATATGCAATGTAGTCTGACTGATGCAGATTTAGCTAAGAAAAGCTGAAAATATGGTTTAAAAATATTTGTACCTTATAAAACTTATTTTTCTACAGAAGCAAAATGTTCAAAATTTTATTTCATAGACATGGAAAGGCAGAAGTGGACTATCACAGGAAGAGACAGTCAGATTTCAAAAAAATTACTCCAGTTCTCTCTTCCCAGACTAGTTTTGAATAATTTATTTTTTAAAACTTAGTATTTATTTTTATTATTTATATATTAATAAAAATATTTTAGAAACAAAGAAAATACAGAAAATAGTTTTCAACTCTATTTTCAGGAGCTCACTGCATTCTATTTGGCAGCTGAATTATATCACATACATGTATATTGCTTTTTATTTTACATTTATTTGTGCCATAATGGCAGAACTGATTTTGCTAATTGCAAAACACACAATCAATGCAACAACATTATTCAAATAAATTCAAAGATGTACCCAGTAAAATTTTTAAATATTTGTTTGCTTATGATTTCTTGTTCACTCTATGCCTTTCTGCAAATTTACAGAGAGTTCAGTACAAATCCATTACTTATTTTTAATGCTTTACAATCCCAGCTGTTGCATCTTCACATGAAGTGCTGAAGAGAAGCAGAGAGAGGTGGCTGTTAAGAAGGCTGGTCTCAAAATACATGGTTAAGATACCTGTCCTGTGTCTGCAGAAAGCTGGTAACAATGAAAAATTTGACATAGCTTAGCTGTGTTAGGAAGAAATTCTTTACTCAGAGGGTGGTGAAGCACTGGAACAGGTTGTCCAGAGAGGCTGCAGATGCCCCATCACTGGAAGTGTTCAAGCCCAGGCTGGATTTGGCCTTGAGCAACCTGGTCTAGGCAAGGGAGTAGGAGCCAGGCAATCTTTAGGGTCCCTTCCAACCCAAACCATTGTACAATTCTATGTGTTCAGTGCTTCTTCTCATTATTTTCTCCCTTTGTTAGACAAACAATGAGGAAACTAATTTTTTTTTAAAAATGATTTTAGTATTGCCCAGTTACAGTCGTCTGATCCTGGGAACTTCTAATGCCAAATTTTAGCACATACAGGTCTTTGCTTTGTAAGCATTGGTGCAGAGGTGTCCAATACACTGTGCACAGCTTCCATGCAATTGCTGAGGAGGAAAAGTAACTTGTTGGCACTTCCTTGTTCCAAACCATTATGTTGCAAGCTAATGGTGTATTCACTTTCAGAGACAACTTAAAAATGTGTAATGCGTAAAAGCCTCAGAGGACTATTACACAGAAACTTATTAACACATGTTTTTCTTTCTCCATCATATAACCATAGAATCATTTAAGTTGGAAAAGAGCTCTGAGGAAAATGAAAAATATTTAAAGAGGAAAAAATAAATAATATATTCCTTGTTTAGGTGCACACATGTAATCCTCAGCTAATCACATCCCTCTGTAATGTACTGTTCAGGACTGAGAGAGAACATTACTGAGAAGAGATAGCATAAGGTAAATGCCAGCAACAAAATGCTTCTCACCAGGATAAAAGAGTGACTGAACAGTACATTTAACAAAATGACATGGACCATTACCTTGCAGCACAGGGCTTTCAACAGTTTTAGTCAGGTATGGAAGAGAGATCTGTTCAGAACAGTTAATGTATTTTAGCCAACAATTTATTATATGCATGATACAGTGCACTAAGAATTCAAACAGCTCCCTGGAACTTTTTTGTACTATTTAATTATTTTCCATGTAATACATTTAATATTATAGTCATAAACATGTCCTAGTTGTCCTTGAATTTTGCTTTAATCTGTGTCACTCAAAACAGAGGTGTGTCAAGGAACTGCTGAAGAAACACTATATCTTACTGCACTTTAACTAAAACCAAAACCAGACCCATTGCACAATTTTCTGGAACTGACTGAAGTGCTGCCAATCATTTAAATTTAATAGGTGGTCTCATTTTAATTCAAATTTTATTCTGAATGCAATGTTCAGTAACTATTCTTGAACAACTTTCAGTATACAGACTCTTATTTATAATAAATTCATGCAGCCAAGGGATTAATCAGTAGTTACCAGCACAAATTCTAAATCATCAGGGGCATTGGGGCAAACAAAAAAAACTGCACCGGTTTTAGTCAATACTATCTGTGGACCACTTCTGAGTCTTCTTTCTTGAAGTTGTATTAATGTTTGCTATTATAGCCTTTACTTGAAAAGGAGATAAAGCATATATAAGCAATCCATCTTTAAGCACTCCATGGGTCCAAACGGCCTTCAAAGAAGGCAAAACACTTGCAGTGACCATTTTGTTTACAACACTGCAGCTTCACCATTGCTCCTTTAGTTATTAAAACAATCCCACTCCTTCTCCCCATCATAAAAAGCATCTAATGGATATAGCTTTCACCATTTCAGTACCATAAAAACAATGTTCTCTTCCAAATACAGAAATTAACAATCTGCAATTCTTCCACCAAGATGACAGGAGGTAAGGCAGAATAACATGGAAGTATTCTCTAGACTTCCTCAGCAATCTAGATAATCCAGACCATTAATAGAAAGAAGCACCATGCAATTCAAATGCATAACCATTCCCAAGTTTTCACAAGTAAAAAAACAAATGAAAATGTGAGTATACAAGAAAATTATACCTTCTGTCCCTGTATGTAACTGAAGTACAATAGACTTCCAAAGCTTTCAAAATGGATATGATACTCTGCTTTGTTATCTACCAACACATTTTTGTGAAGCATTTTGTGCAGGATTGCTTTGGGTTGTTTATTTGTTTGTTGGGGGGGGGGACAATGTTTCATCCTTTTATGAATTCTTATTTCTTTTGGTATTGTGTTTGCGTTTTTTTTAAGCATTCAGCTTCATAAACTAAATTTCTAGGACACCACCTGTACCCTAAAGTGAAACTTGAAGATAAAACCTCATTTGCTGGAAAATCCTCAGAACCTGAGGGCACTGAAGAAAGGCAAGCAACACTTAGCCGATTTGTACAGAAACACCTGAAGCAGAATAATATGTGCATTGTTTGATGTGCACCAATTTGTAACTGCTTCCCTAGACAATAAAAAATCTAGACATTTGCATTCACAGTTGCTTTCACTGCATTTTTCTAAGGGTCAGACAGTACAGCAGCTGGTGTATCTTCTGCTCTAGCAGAAGTCAAATACAATTTTTGTTACTGACAGGTCACCAGTAAAGAGCATGAGTAATGCCTCAGAAAATTTTGGCAGATACTCTGTCCCCTTTGGATTTTAATACTTTTGTTAATATTCGAAGTAAATACTGTAAAATAGTTTAAACCTATCTAATGTTAAAACAATGTAATTTTGATTTTTTTTTACTTGTTTTCAAATAAATATAGGAAAATTTAGATACTTTAAATTAAGGTCATGCTAAAAAAACCTATGACAGTGAAAACTCTGGCAAAGCTCTTCATTTTGTTTAAATAACCACTGAAGAATGACCTAAAATCTAGTCACTGGGAAGAACAGGAGAAAGGTGGGGAGATGGGGGAATGCAGCCATAGGAAAGCTCTCCCCTTGACCTAAAAAGCCTTATTTATCAAAAATATAACAATTCCACAAACCAAAGTCTCCTCTGAATACATTTCAACCCACTAGTCAGGATACTCTCAGTAAAGTAATTCCACATTCCAAACAAAGTACCAAACTGGGCAAAAAGGAATTTTCTCCTTCACTTATCTTTGCTGAGTCCAAATCATCAGATTCAGGGGACTGGCTGTTAATCTGAACAATTCTTTAGGCTGCCAGTCAGTGAGACCTGCATACTGAGTAGAAAAACACTGATGGTTTTAGATAAAAAGGTTTTATCTAAATACCACCTTCTTATGGATAGTTTTTTAATTCTGTTACTTCCTAGCTTTGTCACCTCAGCTTGCAGACATATTACACTATCTTCTTTGTAAAACAAATATAATTCAGTTATTTATAATTTGCAATCCACATAAATAAAAGACCACAAAACTCAGGCCTGTGATAATACATGATGGTTGAATTTATGGATTTTCAAAGAATTATGATCTAAAATTCTTTTTTAAAGGTTAATATTTTCAACTGCAAAGACTAGTCTTTTTTTTTTCTTCTTCTTCTTTCCTTGTGTTAAATTTAAAATTTAATAGTACCTCAAAAAAAAGTTGTGGTTAATGGGTTAAGGTTCACTTTAAAACAGGAGTGATGACAACTGCCTAAGAGCTGGCTGCAGTACTGATGATGTTAAGAATGCAAATGTCCTTCACATTTTGTCCCTCAAGGTTTTCTATTTCTGTACCACAGCTGACACCTTCACTTTCCATTTTCACCATGTAAATAGAGACGTGGAAATTCAATGACTGTATGAAGTTAGGTTTACATTCAA
Source organism: Daphoenositta chrysoptera (assembly GCA_013397915.1). Lineage (NCBI taxonomy): Eukaryota > Metazoa > Chordata > Aves > Passeriformes > Daphoenositta > Daphoenositta chrysoptera. The sequence continues at coordinate 276,990 of VZRO01007291.1, read as the reverse complement.
AAAGAATCATATATTCTTTGTCTCACTTAAAAAACAAAAAGATGATAGAACTTACTTCAGCTATTTCTAAGACAACAGCAAACAAAATGGTAGGTACTACACCCTCAAAAAGCAATAAACAGCAGACTATGAATCTCATAAATATAGTAAATTTGCATCCTGCTAAATGTATTTGCTTGATGATTAGAGTATCCCCACAATTAAATTCTAATTACCCTGCTTTGCAGTAATCAATTCTTATCTACACTATTAATTCATTTATTGGCTTCCTCTCTCCAACAATTTATTTGCTTGCCTGTGTTTCATCCTTCCTTCTTTTAACAGCCTACATCATCCCCAGCAGTTTTTGTTCTCCTTCCCACACTCAATTTTCTCTCTTCTGATCTCTTCCATCCCCAGAGAAGGCTCCTCCCACCAAGTAGTGATTCCTTATCAACTTCCATTCTATAATTTAATTCTACATCTACCCCAAATACCTGCATCCCAGTATTGTCCCCAACATGTGAAATTTGGTTTCAGAAGCCTATACACATACATATTATTGTCTGAGTTTCTATATTCTTCATCTCATTTCCAGCTACACACATATCACTGTTTAAGCTTTCACAAAAGTATAATTGGTCAAAATATGTTCCAAACAGTCAAGGAGCCAGGGTTCAAGCTATTGAGAACACAGCATAGTTGCAGACAAGTTTGTTCATGTGCCATTTGTTTATGTTTTTTACAATTTAGAATAGACTGATATATTACTTTTTAGATACTGCATTTGGATGTTCAGAACAATTTCATTCTAATAAAAGAGTACTAGATCTGCACACAAATCCACCTACAGAAAAACACCCCAAACAAATAAATCTCAAACTCAAATCAAAACTACTCCCTGTAAATACTGAAATAGATGTTAATAGGCCAACCACATTTCCAAAGACTTAATCTACAGGAGTTGCATCATGCACATTTGTCGTTACCTTTCATTCATCTTTCACAAACCTACGAAATGCAATAAATATTTGTTTCTGGCTTTTAAGTTCTAACCAGGTAATAGTGTCAGATCATACAACTTAATAAACTGCAGCTCTTCACTACTCTCTTCAACATGTTTATACATTTTACAACTATCTTATTACTGAATACAAAGGACATATCCCCCTCTCTTTGAAGTCAGCTCCTCACAAGCATAGCCATTCAGACAGCTGCAAGACAGGACAACTTTGTTAAAATGAATCAATGTCAAAATTAGCAGTTAAAAATGTTCTATTTTACAGTAGTAATTCTGAGAGGGAACTATCTGCAACATGAAAAAGTGTGCAAAGCTTTGTTTTTGCTTTATGCTTTATGTTAATATGTTTTTCTTCCAGTTTTGAAGATTCACATAGACCACTGTAGTAAAATCATACTACAACAAGGAAACTGCAACTATAACAAATTAATTAGAAGGCTAATACCTGGAACAAGTAGGAAACTGTCTCTGCTAACTGAATAACCCAAGAGAACGTAAAACCCCTGGATTCTTCAGATGAGTAATAAAGGCACTTGCTTTTGACAGTATGTTCAGACACTGACAGTATGTTCAGACTAATAAAGCTTGAACACACGTTCATTACGTAAAATTTTCCCTCAAAATACTCCTTCCTGTAATTTCCTGAAATGACCTCTTAGCCCTCTCTATTAAGAGGAGTGATATTTTCCTGTAAGGAAAATGCTAAATTTAAAATTACAGTCCAGATAATGATTGTGGAATACCAGAAAAGATTAGTCCTTTTCTAACAGTTGTTGCATTACATTTATAATCTATTTTATCCCTTTTCACCAACTTTACAACAGATTACTACCTACACAATGGATGTGTAAAAATAAGCTTAAAACACTGCATTCACTTTGCAGGGAAGAGAAGGGAAGAGAATAAAGACAGCTACAACTACAATATCCTGGAGATGTATTATCTCTCTCTTTTCTGAAAAAGAGTTCTGATATTGTTGGATGAGGAAATTCTGTAGTTCTAGAGAGAGGCTATAAAAGGCTATTTCAGCTGCAGTGTGTGAAAAGATTTGTTAAAAAGCAAAAAAGGCAATGACAGAAGTACCAGAGAAACCAGGAAGAACAAAGGTGAAATTTGATACTAATTTTTACAAACACAAAACATTTGTTTATATGTTTACAGCAATTTATGTCCAGTTTTAAAAGCTCATGGAACTCCTCTGCTCTTTAACTCGATGCCATCCTTGGTATTGAAACTTTGGGTCAGATGATTGGATGACCCAAACAACACATCATTGGCTAGGCCCCCAAGTTAATACATGAGGAAAACCTAACTGATGATTCCCAAGAGATATCTGTTTCCCTTCTTAATTATTTGTGTCCCTCAGTTATGTAAAAATCAGTGCATCCTGCAGCAGTAGTTCACAGGAAAACTGCTGTTGCTTACTGACTTCAAAAGCTTTTCATGAAGAAGGGACTCTGATGGATACAAAAATGTGTGAATAAAGGTGACATTAATACCTACAGAAGAAATTACTTGAATTCCATGTTATTCTTGGTGGATGAGTTACAATATATCTCCTTGATTTTTTTTTTCCCTTTCAAAATCAGTTTTACTGTCATCTGGTGGCTGCAAACCAAAGGTTATTGTAGATAACCTAATCCAAGGGTGAAAAATTATGCTAATACAAATCCCATGGAGAAAAAAAACAGTGAAATGGACAATGCTGGCTCCTCAGTTCTTTATACAGATAGTCCATAGGTTAAACTCAAAATGCAATGAAAAACACAGTAAGCACTACAAGTATTGAAAAACTTTTTATCTTGAACTATTGCGTTCTGAGAAACTTTTTATATTAAATCTGCATTTTTCAAAACAGTATTTAGATAGAAACAGCTACAGCTGAATGGCCTTTCTGGTAGCATGGTTTTAATGGTACTAAATCACCATGGAGTCTGACATTAAGATGGGTAGTACAACGATTCACAACATCTCTGAAAACAACACTGAGATGTCTTAGGAGATGACAGGCATGACAGGCAACTCTGGGGGATCCTTCAGTACAGAAAAATTGAATTAGTTTGGATCATCTTCAAGAAAGGATTTCTCGTTCTAAGTTCTCTGCCTTGACCATTCTTTCAGGTAAGAAGTCTAAGGAGACACCGTAACTCCTCAGGAAGAGAACAAACTGACAACAAAAAAATCCTCTCTCCAAACCTGTCTATAACAAAAAACGACCAGCAGCCTGTCATGGCTTAGCCAGCAACCAAGCCCCACTCAGCCACCCAGCCACGCCCCAACAGCAGGATGGGGGAAATAAGCAGAGAGGTAAAAGCCAGAAAACTCCTGGTTTGACATAAAGACAGTTAAACAGGGAAAGCAAAACTAGGGTTATAAAAAGCTAATAGTCAACAAACTGACCTTAAGTATGGAATATGTTTTTATGAAGAGAGTATTATGTTTTTGGAGAACGTGCTTTTATATTGTTCTGCATTATTTGCAGTATCTGCAGAAGAAAACTAATGAAGCTTAGAAGGATAGCCTTAAGGAGAAGCACATATCACATTTAATGAAAATATGAATAAATTCTATTAGTAAGCAAGGCCAACAGTATGACTGCTCTCTATCCAAGAACCATTTCTAACTCTTACATACCAGCAAAACTACTGTCTTTCTCCCCACCATCAATGCACTCTACAAATATCAATTACACTGTCGAAAACTTCTAAACAATTTCAATTGAAGAATTATTTCAGTTACATTGTAGGGCACTGCAATGAAAAAGAAAAGGCGAGAGGTAGCTTTTACAAAAGAAAGAATATAAAAAATAATGAATTTTCTGTTATTTATTTTTTCTGAAAATATTACCACTGGTGTGTATATAGAGACAATCTTGGGAATTGTTTTCTCTTTAAAATTACAGGTCAGTTTAAAAAACATTGTAAGCAGCCACATACAGAACACAACAAGAACACTGAGAAATGAAAAAGAAAAAAAACAAAAAACCCCTACTTAAAAAGTTTAGCTCACCTTTCCAGCAGCAGCAGGCACTCTGTTGGCCTCCCCTGCTCTTTGCTTTCATTGCAGTGTCCAGCATTACAGCTGAAGGAATAGACTACAGCAGAACCCCACTAATTTACCTTACTAATTCACATACATCATAATCTGCACACAAAAATCTGCCACTTTCCCAACTTCTTAGGCAAAATAAAAGTGAAAATCCTGTCGAGATGGCTTCTACTACTCAATTTGCATCATATTTATTAATATTCACAATACTTATAAATATTCACAATATTTACAATATATTTACAATATTGCTTCACAATATTGACTAGTACATTATTCAGTGTTGCCATCAAAATTTAAACTAAACTAACTTAATAAAGAAAATGTTTATTTTAAACATCACTGTGTACAATGGCACTGACTTGCTCATTTTGAAACTTTGAAATTCACAAAACTAACTGCCCGCCAGTTAGTTTGGGAGAACTAGGGAGGCTCTACTTACTTAAAATTGTACTCTCCATATTGATGTGTTTTTACGTACAATGTTCTTCAGACTGCATTGCACTGGGAATGCAACAATTACACTTAACTATGTCCTCTTATATATTATAATTAGTGATCTATCACTGTTTTAATTATTCAGATTTCCTCTTTCAGAAGATTATATATATTAAGATTAGTGTCTTACTTTAGTTTTTTTCTCCTCAGATTTTGTTGGTTGGTTTTTGGGGGTTTTTTTAATGCAGTATTAGATACCAAGTGAAATTCAGTTCTGGTATATTATTCTGATATTTAATGAAAACCTATTTATCCCTTGATTTTCCAAACCAAATGACAGATTATCTCAAAATATCTTAGATTTACACCTCCATCTCACACCAAAAACCAGAAACCTGAATCATTCCCTACTGCCAGTATAAATCACATGGCATTTTTGATCTGGGATGGTGTTTATCAAGCTTAGAACAGTTACCAGTTCAATACAACTCCCATACTTCCCCAGAAGAAAAGACAGCATGCTACCACATTCAAGTATTCAAATTTCAATTGTGAAAAAAGTCTTACGGGTCTGACATCCCCACATGAGTTGGTAAATTGCCGTGCTAAGCCAAAATCCAGCATAAAACACTTCCTACAGGTGCTTGGAAAACGTCCCATTGCGAAGTTTGACTAGGAAGAAAAACAAATAGAAATAGATGATAGATAAATACACACAGGTTTCAATATGTTCACATATTAATGCAACAATAGAACCAGAAAATTCATATTCTATTTCTCTATCCTTCCTTCCATGTTTTCACTTCTACCAACCTCCCATTAAATTTGAAGAAAACACTGCTAATAAAAAACAGGCATCAAACCTAGCCTATCTGAACAGTAGTCTATATTGCCCAAAGAGATTGTCATCTTACTTTGTCACTTAGAATACATTAATTTTTAGCAAGAATTTTCCAGTCATGTCACCTACTCACAGAATCTCAGCATTGCCTAATTGATCACAAGGAAAACAAACAACCAAAAATTTCAACATTTGACTTCAGCACAAAGCACAGTTAGCTCCAGCTAATTCTTTCTCACCTATTTCACTTGACATTCATTGCCTCTATGCCCTTTCCCTATTAATGAAGGCTTAAATGGGGATGATCAGAGAGAATACAAGTTTTATAAAAAGTTGCCAGGAAGAAGTGATGTAAATAAAATTTTCCTAAGGTACAGAAACTTACTGGAAGTTTTATGTAAGCACCATTCAGCTGACAGGAAACTTAGCAAATATTTGCATCTATTAGAAAACACGAAGATTTACTTATTTTTTCCTCATTTACAAATTTTGACAGTTCAGAGTTCTAATGATATTTGTCATACAGAGCAATATTAAAAACAGGTGATTGAATTTCAGGAATAAATTCAAAGAAAAACAGAAAAAATAGTAAGAACAAAAGCATGATACTATCAGGAAGGCACTTTCCTCATACTGACATACTGACAGCAGATATTATTAGAATCAAACAATAAAACAATAGTTTTCTCATACAGTATTTCTTTTTCATGTTTGTTGAAAATATATTACATACAAAAATTTCTATTGAAGGACTTATAAATACACTCTACAGTTAGTATCTATTCTTCTAGATTTATTATATGACAATATTAATTGTCATTAGTCCAATACATTATGTCAAATCTCATGGCAAATACTCTTGGTTACATGATGCTAAAGATAAGAGTTGGAAGTTTTAACTACAGAAAATTGCACGGAGGCCTAAACTGGAGACAATGAAAAAGACCAAAGTTACCGTTGTTGCAACCCAACATTAACTAGGAGAAACAATCTGCCCTGATGATTAAACATTCAATTTTCTGTTCCTTCTCATTTTTGCATTTTAGCATCTAGTACAGAACCTAACCTTACTTATGCAGCCATCTAATGACCACATCTTACTTGCCTGTTTTAATGGGCAGACTTACTGGTTTAATGTCCCTGTGCAGGAATCCCACAGAATGAATACTTTCAATAGATTCCAAAATCTGCTTCCCAAGCCGCAGAGTGGTACTAATGGTGAATGTTCCTCGAGACTGGCTCCGACGCAGGTCTGCCAAGTTCCGACCCTGATCGAATTAAAAGGACATTTTCATAAATAAATACTAATACCAAGATTCACAGATGGTGTAAAGTCTTCCTACTTCTTCTTTGGTTGTTCATAATTAACCATTAAATACTTTCAATACCTATTTTCACACTCAAGGGTAACACATCTCACCTAAATGATTGTATGTCCCCAAGTATGTCCACTAAATTTAGAATCTGTTTTTGAAAATATGAACCTTAATACCTTTCTATTCCTAAAAACATGGAACAAACTAACCCCTATTAGAAGACCAGTACAAACACTATTAGTTAACACTGTATTTGTGTCATACCCAAAAAGGCCACCGAGAAAGTGCTTGCTAAGGCTTCTTCACATTCACTTCTTTAAGGAAAAGTACATAACTTAATTATACATTATATCAAACAGATGAAAAATATATATTATGTAGGAAATGCAACCCCATGACATCACAGAGCTGTTGTTCTGCTAAAATAAGAGATGAACAACAGTATGAACTAGAAGACATTTTTTCAGTATTCATATTCACCAGCATGACAAAGGACATTATTCCCATAACTGTAACTGCTAATCACCTATTTTATCCCTTTCTAAATAAACAAGTCTTTCAGTAAAATGAAGTGTTTTCTTTTACTTGCAAAGGCTAATTTTTCACTTTTATAAAAAAAGCCAACAAAATGCAGACTAATATAATACATTTTAGACTATCTTCAAGTGAAGACTTAAAAGGAATGTAAAATATCTCAGAAGACATCACAGTTCACTCTTCCATCAGTCAGATCTTTTTCAGGATGCAAGCTTTCTCGTTTTTGAGAGAATTATGGAAAGCATATAAAAGGAAACATATATAAGGGTATGTTCAGTTTAGGTTCATTCACTACAATGCATTTGTGATCTTTGGGGGTTTTTTTTTGTTTGTTTAGCATCCTCTAAAATTTTACTGGTTTCATATATGCTTGGCTAATAAACCTAAACACATAAGCAAACGTTGAGCTCTTTGATACACTAACCTGCAACTGCATGACCACATAGTTAAATCTGTCATTCCGTCCACATCCTATGAATCTACAGACATGATCTTTTCCTAAGAGAAAAAGAAGCAAATTAGACAATAATAATGAAATTCTGTGGTTTATTCCTTAAAATACCTAGGAAATTACTAGAAAAGATAGTTATATATCTATTGAGATCTTTAATAAACTAAGCCCCACGCAGTTCAACAGCAATAAAACCAAAGTTAGTTCTACCTGCAATTAAACAGAAGTTTTCTCCCATAATATATGTAGTCCTACCACAGCTCTCACTCTTCCATAAGAAAACATACATGACAACATGGCTAAATGTCCACAAATTTGGGGGGTTTTCAACTGGAAAATGTTATTTTCTTACAAGGCTAATGGCTTGTTATAGACAATATCCCTAGCCAATATTCCTCCTTTCTATTAGCTGCAGCTGCCATGATGAAAAGAAAACAGTAGTATTACTTGTGAGTTATGTTTTATATTAAAAAATTGTAGAAAATGTAATTCAACTAATCCAATTTATTAATTTCTTTCTCTAGAACACGATCCTTGCTGTTTAGCTTCAAAAGATAAATTCAGCTCAGGTACACTGAAGCAGAAAAAAAACCCAAAAATCAGAGTTTTGTTTAAGCTGATTTTCTTTAAAGTCTCCTCCTGTCCTAGGAGCAAACTGCAGAGGAGAAGACAGGTCAAAAATAATCTCCTTACTCTCCCACAGTTTTAAGTCAAAGCATTAGATTGCCCAGGTAAATACAGAGAAAAAGGCAAGCCAAAGGCTGCAGCTGGGAAACAGAAGGGGAATGCAAACCCAGTATCATTTTGGTACCAGTGTTCATTGACTTCGAGAGAAGCTGGGACCCCTTATGATCCCGCTGTGCCCCACTCTATGACAGAACAGGGAACTGTAGGATTAAAGTTCCTCAGGCCGTTTACTTTCCTTTCTCACACCAATGGAAGCTACAGCCAATAGAAAGCTGATCATCTCAAGTGGTTGCTAAAGATGTGTAAAATCTGTCACCTAAGATTTCTACCATGAATTTCTTTACCCTTAGGATTACAAGAATGTCATAAAAACAGGGAAACCCCCCCATTGCTGTTTTCAGAACACCAGAATGTCTCCCTACAGATCTGAGGGGACTTTTTGCTACTGCTGCACTCATAGCTCCATCAAAACCCTAAAACTTGACCCTACAGCTTCTGAATGTTTTCAATTCACTTGACAGAAAAGTGGTTGTCTGTTTCTTGGTTCCTCAGGAAGCTGCCTGCCACATCCAATTAAAACAGGTAGATAGGCCCTTTTAAACAAAGAAAACCTTACAGGATTCATCAAAATAATTTATTTTAAAAGAAATCTCTACATTTCTGCAAATACATAAAAGTTAAACTTTAAGTATCACTGTTTTTCCCACACTTTTTCCTACCACCCATTTCTTCAAGTAAGACAGGCAATATTACAGATAGTATAATTTTACGAAGAAAAAGGATTAGCAGCAAATCTATCAAGACGAAATTTTGTATATTCATTGCTCCAGTTTCCATTAATGCAGTCTCATCTCAAATATTTATGATTAATTTTACAGCCACTTGTGGATATTCTGAAGGAACATCTTCAGAGAAACATACATGAGTCAGATTTTATCTGGCAAATTCAGTAAATGTCCAAAACTCAGTTTGGTCAGAGAAATCTCATTTTGACTGGAGCACCAAGTCAGTTTGTGTGGTAAATTCCCTAGAAACTTTATATGAAATTGAGGAAAGAGGAAGGGGAGAAGTAGAGCCTTTATAACTTATTCAAATAGAATGATCCTCCACCACTCCAGTGGGGCTATACACACCTACTACAGCCTTTCCCTCAGCAGGAAAACAGTATTTTCGCACCCCTGTGAGCCACATGGCTGGGCTGCAGGGAGAGAGGATGATGGTAACAGGCTGCAGCGAATAACTGTGCCCCTGAAAAACCTCCTAGGGAGGGTGTTGAGCCTGCGTGCCATTCCCCAGGCTGCTGCAGTGTATCACTACAGCAGCTTTACAGCCTACACCAGACACAGCCCATCACTAAATTATGCTCGAGAGCTGTAAATGAGTGAGGGAGAAGTCTGTAAGGTTGTGTGAGACAGAAACCAACTGAGTGAGTCTCACTCTCACTGAGTGAGATGTGATAAATCTGTCTTCTCCCATCTGACTGTGGGAACAGATGGCCTAACAACATGGTTAAACAAAACAACCATCTGTTGCAGCAGATTTCTTTTTTTAAAAAAAAGCCAAAATAAGGAACTTAAAGAGTTAAACAATATTCTGCAACAATAATTAGGAGACAGCAGGGGGAAAAAAATTAAGATGTAATTGATGACTAAGCTGTGATAAATGGCCATATCAGTGAACCTAGTCCTCCTTCATACTTAAGAGAGAAGTCATACAATTACTCACATATTCCAGCATGTTTTGCTAGCTTAGAGTCTTAAAAAGAGCTTCTTTCAAGTTTTTTATTAGTCACTGTACCATATACAAATTTACTACTTTTATATACTTCATTATATTACATAGTTATTACTCATTTTACCCCCGCAATAATGACCACACTGTTTTGATTTTAAAAATTTCTGAAAGTAAAGAATGGTAAGAAATAGCACATCCCTGCACTTCTGCCAACAGCTATTCTTATTTGAGTTTCACAGTTTCTGTGATATAAGATTCTAATACAGAACACTCAAAAGCATGTTTATAATCCTGAGAATGGGTCTAGGTGAAGTATAGACTGGAAGAGCTATTCTGCCCTATTGAGACATATTACACCTGTTTATTTAACTCTCTTCTAAAAGCCTGTTTCTTCATAATATTCCACAAATTGAACAATATTTTTTAAAAATCATATCCACACATCAAGAAAATTCTCAACGACACTGCAAGCTCACTGTCTCTCATTACAAATAGAGGAAACTTTTCAAATATTTGAAAGAAAAAGGATTTTCATGACAATTCTCTTCTTTCCTCTCTACGTCCAATGTAACTAGAACACCTTGCGAGACAAGAACCTGGGCCCTTTGAGAAAAGCAGAGTAATTATATGTATGCACATACATACATACATACACACCAAAAAGGGCTAGAAGAACAAGATAAAAGTTGGTCTCAGAGGATGAATGCTAATAGAAGGTTGTCAGAAAAATATCCTAAAAGAACCTGGTCTGAATCTCCATGAAAAGAAAAAAATTGTCAAAAATAAGACATATTTCTACATGATAAAAAAACATTTAAGAATAATAATAATAAAAAATCTTTAAAAAGTAATTATAAATTTGTTTTCTATTCTCTGTTTTCATCCAGTTTTCTTGATTTTCCCTATGCTTCAAGTTTTTAGCTCTTCCATACTGAAAACTTGTGAAGGTAAAGGAATTAATGCAAATGGCTCCTAGGAGCAAAGATTTTTTGTAAAACATAAAATGGTCTCTACCATAATCTTAGTTATAAAAAATCTTCAAAGTATGGATAAAAAAGGTGCATGTACAAATAAAGTACTGTATCTGTGCAAATTATAAATCACAATATATGCAAAAGGTTCACCTTTGACCCATCTCTTCACTGTGTTTGCTTTACTGATCACCTACAATATTCCCTACCTAAAACCAGAGCAGTAACAGTGTTAAATTTGGAGCTTCCACAGCAATGACTAGAGGTCACCTCTAGTGTTACTATCATCACCAACCTTTGTGGTGTTTTCTTTTTTTCTTTTGTTTTTCTTTTTTGTGCAAGACAGCAACAAGATATAAAAAGTAATGAATAATATATTTAGATTGTTTTCTCACAAGAAAGACTGTCAAAAGTGTTATTTCTAAAGATCTCATACAAAATCTGTTTCAGTTACATAAAAGCTTCTATTTATTATTTGCTCAGAGAAATAATACGAAGGAAATAAATAACATAAATATTTATTTGGATTATGTATTTTATGGATTATTTGTCTCAGTTGATCTGTTTCAGATCTGATCTGATTCAGATGTTCCATTGTTCTGTTCTTTTTATGTAGATGTTTCCCATGATTCAATAGAACCAAAGACTCTTCTTCAGGAAGACTTGGGTTGTTTGGAATTATAGTTTCCTTATCAGTGTTCCTCAGAGAAAACAACTTCTGTAAGGCCCTATGGCAATTATTCACACATAAATATTTTATTATTTCATCAAATTTTTTCTACAAATATTTCAAAAGGTAAAGAAGTTTTGACTAAGAAAAAAGGACTTTTCTAATATCTTAACTGAAACTCAGCTATACTTTAATTTACAGTAGAAAGTTAAAATGCACTCCAGTTAGGCAGTCCTATATTAGGTCACGTTTTCATAAATACATTGGCATTGTAGAGCTACCAAATTCCAGTATTTTCTTTCAGATCTAATAATTTCCTTATCTTTTAGTTGCTTCATCTATACAATTTTAAAGACTCTGGGTTTTGTAAAAAAAAGAATCAAGTTCATGTGTGCAGAAAAAAACACAAACTCTTGGAAAAATTAATTCTGAGCATTGATAAACCCCAGGAGTTACAGAATATCTTGTTCTTCTAAACTCACTCTATTTAGGATAATTTCTTTCAAGAACCCTGACAAATGTTCTACAAACTTTCAATTGGCAATACTAAAATTCACTATTCATCTCTTGACTAGAAACATTAAATTTAAAGAAAATCTCCTTGGTCAGCTACATAATACTAGATGTTTCTGTGAAATCCTTTAAACAGACAAAAGCGTAGTTTGTTAACATCATAACATGTGACATGCTTGCCCTCTTAAATCTATAGAGGCTGTCAATTTCTGCTGCAGTGTGACCTTTACAGCACATTAGGCAGCACCGTATGTCACGCAGATTTTGTTTTATTCAAACTAAGAGTTTGGAAAAATTGGGCTACTGACAGGAATGCATGTATTATTCAAAATCATCCAGATTAAAAATGAAATTTTTTATAGAAAAAGTCACCCTTTAAATTTTCTTTCTGTAATCTTGTGTTGTGAAAAGCAATCAAGAGAAGCCACTGCATATTTCTCTGTATTGATAGCTTCATTAAAGTATCTAGAGATACAGAAAGTGTGACTATTCAAACTCTGATTCAAGGAACTGAATCCTAGAAGTATTTCATGATTTTACATACCAGTAATTTTTTCCTACAAGTTACAGTACTTTAAAGTTGGGGTTTTTGCTTGCGGGGATATTTTAAAATATGTTTTCCATTTCAACATTAGAATTCTTAGCAATACTGCAAAGCAAAGAAAACAAATATTCTCATCCCAGATGCTATGTGAAGGACCCTCAAATATTCGATGCTACATAGTACAGAAAAAAAAGACCATCTTAGAAGAAAAAATAAAAACAAGAATAACAACGAAGTCTGGAGCAAAAAACAAAGAGAAGCTAAGGATTCATAATAAACTAAATCTGAACAGAGGTTTTTGCAGCAATTGAATTTTTTTGTTGTTCTTTTTATTTTCATGTCATCCCATTTCAAAGAAAAGCTTCACTGTAGCAAAACTTTCAGAATCTGAAAGAGCTTCTATTCCACTTTAATAATCATTTAGTAATAACCTACAGAATATAGGAAATATTTACTCAAAGTATTATTATAATTCCAATGATTTTTTAAAAGAAGAAATACTGACATTCTACTTCTTGCATATCCAAGGTACAGCCCTACCTTGCAGCTTCTTCAACACAGCTACTTCCATTTTCAGGACTTGCTTTGGCTGCTGAGCTGATTCGACCTTCAGTGCAACATTTTCCCGAGTAAGCAAGTCCAGTGCATCGTAAATTTCTCCAAATCCTCCGCCTCCTATTTTCCTCAACTATATTGGGGAAAAAGAAAGAACAAAAACATATTTTAAAGAGAGGAGAAGAAACTAAATAAAACAGCAATACTTCTTTGTTCTGCCTGTCATACTGCAAATGCTGTTGTATTACAAATAGATTTTAAAATAACAATCATATGCTTCAGTGCATAAAAGAGCTACCGAATAATTGACAAAGGTATGGCAAACCACAGTTTGGAACAGAACACACCTGATCTCCATCTACACTATTGTATATAGTATAATAGAAGAATGCAGTAGTATTCCCAGCATGAATCTGGGCAAAGTGAGCATGCTGAATAAAGTCCCTCAAACAATCACACACAGCCCAGAGATCGTCAAATACAAATGCACAGTGACATCCTTAGAAGATGCCGTCTTTTTCTCTTTTCAGAATTATGCACACTGAATAATAAAGGTATAAAATTATACAAGTTTTTGGACTTCCTGAAAAGAAACAGTATTTTCTATTATATGGGGTGACTTATAGCAGCTAAATCATTAATTTTAAGAAATGGCTAAGATTATCTTTGAATATACATTTCAAATGTTACCCACATTTACTTCTGATTCACCAGTACCATTCTTTTTAACAGTCAGACTAAAGAAACTTGCAGCACTGAAAGTTTCATCTGTGCAAGGAAGAGGTAAAAAGAATGCTCCTGGCATACTAATTAGTTTGCACTACATTCAGAGCAAATATTAATAGGTGTGTGTTCACTCTGCTTTAAGTGGTCATGGGGAACAGACACTTCTTTTGTTTTCAATATCAAAAACGTCAGTGTTGTTTCACAAAATGCCTCCCCTGGCTAACATTCTAAAGCTGATAAAAGAGAAAAGGAGACAAAAAGAACTTACCCTAAGACTGACATGGTTTTCTAAATGTCATCTGAAAACATACAATTGCTAACATTATATGACTACACTGTATTAAATGTCATCTAAACAGTCCAGGGTTCTAGAGAGCAGCAATATGCTCACCTATCTTCAGAATCCAAAAATTAATCTAATGTCTCCTAATCCAAACCATCAGACATTTGACTGAGCAGGAAAAACATTTTTTAAAATAGCCTAGTCTCTATGAATAAGGAAGAAGATAACAGATAACACATGAATTTTCAGCATAGTACAAGCACACTAGTGAGAATGCATGGTGAAAAAGGTGAGAGGAAAAGGAAAGAGGTGACACAGCCATCCTCACCCCCTTACAAATGTAGACAAGTTTATCATCTAACTTCATTTACCAGCTTTGAGAAATGACCAGACCAAGAAAGACTGCCTTTGAAAGGGTTGTTTCTCTGCTTGTGTGCTTAAAAAAATTTAAAACAAACACACCACCACACTAATATAATAAACAGATCAATTTATATCCTCAGATAAAGTACACCAGAATCATTAACATACACCCAATCACTCAGCATTTCGAGGCACAAATTAACCTCTCTTTGCAGAAAAAACTACTCTTCATGTCCTTTGTCCCCAAGTCACACACATTCAACAATGAGCCAATATTCTCCTTGCCCATATTTTCTTTTTTTTTTTTTTTGCAGCCAACATCCCTATAGAAGCCTTTCTTGCTGCTTTTCACATCCTTCACCAGTCACAACTGCCAGCTGAGCTCCAGCATTCCCATATATTCATCAGACAGAGGCAACATCTCCACGTTAATCTTGGGCAGCTCATCCCTGTTCCCACCTTCTGTTCCCTTGCATTTTGCTTTCCAGTTCACACAGGTGTTGACCATTCAGCCGTACTGGCCTCCTGCCACATCTGCTCAACATCTCCTACCTTGATGAGGACTGCACTGCCCTTGTTTCATCTGCATTACAATTTCCCACTTTGTACATTAGTTTCAGGCTTCTCTTTTTTGCATTCAGCATCTCACATCCCAAACTCCTTCTCTGCATTCTCTCTTCAACCTGTGTGTCTTTGTATGCTTCTAGGCTAAAGCATACAATTTCCAACAAGTTTTATCTTGGTACTTTTGCTTACACTACATATTGAATGGCATTCTTAAACATATCTAAAAATTATTATCATTACAATCAAGTCTCTCTAAGACAAGATTGTAATAAATGTTCCAAAGGCAAAAAATAGACATGAGGAAAGACATCAACAAAGGATAAAAGCAAATGCTAACAGACACCAGTAGAGCAGGAGGCTGTCACTGTGGAAGAAATATTTTATATTGTCTTTTTTATGCTTACTTTTCAAAATAGAATCATCCTAAATACTGTCTAGGCTAAAATTACATTTAATTGAACATGGTTTTTAAAAATGTTCATGTCCAAAAACTTTAGGTATGGTTTTCACGACTGCAAAGTACAAGGTCCTCAACACCAAGAGGTTTCTTCCACTGGGAGACTGTCCTATGAAATCCTGAATTCAGGAAGTCTATCACCTTAGACGCCAGCAAAAAATCCTTGATGTTTGCTACAGAAGAGAAGAAATTGAAGAGTTACCCAGAGGAAATACTTGGCACTCATCTACCTGTAACACTTGATTTGGAAAACATGTACGTGAAAATGTATAATTACATGAAACAAACTACAGCCTACTTTCAAAATTTTCCAGAAGACACTTATCTCATCAGCAGTCTTCATCACATAGGAAAGAAAATAAACCTGAAGAAAACAGGGCTACTGTTGCACACATCAGACTACTGAGTAGTTTTGTGGATAGTGATATATTGGTATGTTAGTATCTATTTATTAATGGTATTTTATACTATTTGATCTGATTCAAGACTCTGCTTTCAGTTTTTACTTCACTGCAGTATTAAGATCAAATATAAGAAGGTATTTTACAAATACTTATTTTCCAGAGATAGCTATTTAGGTTCTATTTACCTAAAAGGAAATACAAAGATTTCCTACACAAAGTTAGTACCAGCTTCCTGCATATTTAAACAAAAGATAAGGCACAAGACAGTTGAAATTATTCTCTCTTAAGACTTTGAAATTAATGATGAATCTGTATCTTCTATGTTCAGTCTTACAGTTCTAAATAAAATCTTGAAATAGGTAAGTAATATAAGGCAAGCAATTCAGAATCCATTCACAGCCTACTACACAGATACAACACAGATACAACAAATGCTCTATTGTGAACTGGCCTTTTTTTCCCCCCCCTTTTTGTTTTTTAATTCTGGACAAAAAAAAAAAAAAAAAAAAAGGTGATCAGAGGAATGGAGAAGGACCTATGAGAACTCAGCCTGTTTTTCCCAGCAAAAATAGCTTCAAATGGATACTATTTCCCTCAAGATGCAAATCAAGGATATGAACAGCAAAAGGGAACAGAGCTATTTATGGTAAAGCCAATGCTGGCACACAATCAAATGAATACAAATCAGCTGAGAATAAATCTATGCTATAAAATCCAACAAACAAAAGGAAGAGCAGCAAAGTCCTGAAAGATCTTCCTGTAAGAAGTAACACATCTCACAAACTTACTAGTTTCAGGGAAGGGCATCTGACTGATCTCCAAAATGGACTGACATAATCACTGGCTATCAGATACAATATACTAAAAGTACTCTTCCAGTTGTACTTGGACCAGGCACTACATTGGGATTTAAGAGCTCTCCTAGGTCCTTATCAGGAAAAAAAAAAAAAACCATCTTAAATCCTCATAACTTCTTTTTAAAGTAGGATAAAAGAAGCAAGTAGTTTGAAAGCTCATTCACAATTTAATGAAAGTATTAAGCAAAATGCATCTCACAAGAATTTTCAAAATAATTTCAAAGCACAAACCACTTCTTTTTAAGAACATGTTTCAAAGAAAAAGAATTGCAGGAAGGCATACTCACCACTTTCCATCTTTCTTTGACCAATATTCCCACACTGAGGATGTCAGGCTGATCCCCTCCTCCACTCATTGCAACCTCCTGAGGCAATGGAGCTGCTATGCAAAGTCTGCGTCAGTAGAAACCATCCAGATCCCAGGAATGGCTTCCATTTAACCACTCACTGCAGAAACAGAGCACAGTAATGCATCTCAGTGATTAACAGAGTAAAAATACAGCAAAAGTTGTGTTTCTCACCCAGCACCTTAATTAATTTTTGTATCCCATAGTGACTAATGGTGACATTTTAGTAAAACAGTTTCCAGTACAGAAAAAAATTCAAGGATATCCTTCCTTAATTTTTTTAACTTGCTCTCTCTCAAATCTCCAACACCAATCTCAATGTAGAACTAATGAACTTAAACATTTTCAGAGGTATATTCCACAAGCAGTTACAAATTGCTGCAAGGCATAATTACATTTAAACTTAATTTTAATAATCCCTTTTAAAATCCAATTAATAACTTACTAAATAATCATTTAAATAATTAATAGTAATATATAACAACCTTAAAGTATTATTAACCAAAAATTACACTGTTAAAAGTAGATACTTAAATTTCAGTTGCATTGCATACAGACTACTTCACATTTTACAATGTGTTTCACATAGCTAGGATTATTTATGATTAAATACATCTAAAGTACAATTATGTCAGGCTATAAATAGCTGGTAAGGAAAAAACCCTGTCTTTGGTAATTTTGACAGTTTGTTTTTATAATTTTCTGGTTTTAGCAGTCATGGCTAAATTGGATTTTAGATAGCATTATAAAAAACTGTACTTTGGAGATTAAGATATCTATAATAGCTCCCATCAGCAACTACTACAACCAATTAAAAGCTTATTTCAATTCTTTGACCTTTTCTAGAATTGTGCTTGTTGTTACGCTGGTGTAATTACACAAGTGTAACTCCTTGTATAAATGCTCTTATCCTAAGACAATACTCTTCAAAAAGTATATTTGCTCTACGTTATTTCTATTGCTTTCAAAATAGCATAAACTGCAAGTGAACAATGCTTTTCTCCCTGAATCAACACAAAAACAATATGCAAAATTGCTAAAACCATTCTGATTTAAACCAGCAGTATGGCCCTCCATGTGGCTAAATGCCAAGCTTACTACTGGGACTAAATTATGCTTTTTTAAGAAGCACTCTGCTGCCTAAACAACCTGGCTTTTTAGACAAACATTTGTTTGACACGACAGTAACTGTGGGTTTTTTCATGTTCTTTCATATTTCTTTTTCATATTATATTTATGCCTTTTTGCTCCAATTGTACATTATGACAGTTGAACCAACTCCAAATAAAACAGATCCCTCTGGAGAAATATTAATCTGGATTAGTTGAGGATCTAAATTTACACCCAATGAGAGTGGATTACATGCCTATAAAGGAGTGTTCATTCAGAATACATAGCCTAAATTGGTTTAATTCTAACAAATGAAGGGAAACCAAATTAAGATTGTGTGTTCTGAGTAACAGCATTCATCCTGCAATTTAATCAGGTTGAACTTAGCCAATTCAAATCCTGCTGGTGATAGTAAATTCTCCCCTGCAGATAAGGTCAAAATTCTAAAAAGAACTAGAGCCATTTATGTGAACCCCTTTAACATTACTAACCACTGACCATAATTACTGTCCTTTCTAAAAGAATTATCATAACTCAGTCAGGAACTAAGACAAAGTGAAAAGGTACTAATGAAGGGGAAAAGGTCTATTTCCAAAATTACACACTTAAAGCACATACAGTGGCTTTTCCCCTAACTCAAACGTTTGCTTCTCTTTCTACCACCTGCTAGTTACATTAAAGCAGGGGTTGGTCTTCACAAATAAACTGTTCAGTTCTGTAGTGGAACTACAAGAGGGTTTAATTTTCCTGATACTTGCTTAAAACAAGTGATGGAGAAACTATTCATCTCACCAGAGCAAAATCTAAAATTGCAAGTAAGATTTTTGCTGAAGCTTTCAAACATGAGCAAAATTCATCACCTGTAAGAAAAGTAGACGCTTTATTAAATCAAAGATATGACAGTTCAGAGTTTTTTGTTAATACTGCTATCAGCCTTGACCTGATTCCTGATTTGATACTTCACTTTCTTTTTTAATACATTTAAAGTTACAATTTATAGTCACAACTGTGACAAGTATTTCTGAGAGCTATTCATTCATGGATTCTTGAGCATACTAAGAGAGCATCAGCAACTGGCCCAGAATGCAAAGGTACAACATATACATTCAAAGAACCTGCATTTTAAGAATTGTCATAGAAGAACTCTGTTACTGTATGTAACATCTGCATGGCCAGAGTAGCAAAATCCTCATTTGTACACAATTTCTCAATCCTATTCTAATACACTAATTTCTTGTTATATCTCTTGTCATCCTATATCATTACAAAGCAGCAACGTCTATTTTATATCATCAATAAAAGGTATTCAAAGCAATAAAACACCAGGACCCATTGAACTGTCATGCATGGGAGGCAAAAGTTCTCTCCTGAGCCCGTGAAGACAACGTGCTAAGCTCCTCCTAAAGCTTAATAATCAACAGCAAGCATTACAAACATCTTGAAGTCAATTTGAGGAATCCTGTTTTTATCAAGACTTCAAGTAATGCAGAAAAAGAATTCAGTGTCAAATTTCAAGGCCAGAGGCTTTAAATCAGTCCAAACCTTTACCTGATCAGGCCATTTCATAACTTAAACCCCTGTCAGTGAAACAGCACACACTAATATGTAAGACTCCAAATGATCTTCACTGCTAACATGTTCCAGCATGTTCCTTCCCTTGCAATAAGCACAACTTGCTTTGTTTCAAGGTTTAATATGTTTAATTTTAACTTTTTACCACAGGACTTGGTTACAGTTTTGGTAACCAAATTCCATTTCCAGTAATTTCACCTCATTTAAACATCTAAACATTTTTTTAACTTCCTGTAAATTAATACATTTAGCTTTAAGCCTTCATCATAATCATGGGTCTTTTATATGGTCCTCCTTCAAAACCCCTCTCCTTACTCCACATTCTTCTTGTGGTATGGACAGCAGCATTGAGTTAAATATCCACACTGAATTACACTCTATCATACCAATTCCTAATATGGAGAAAAATTTTTTTTTTATTATTTCTTCGTGATAGAAGTCTGATTTCCCTAACTTAAATCTGAAACTGCTTTATACTTTTGCTAAACCACAACTTTATCAGATGCTTAAACACCTCCATCCTTACACTTAGGCACTGCTACAAGAATAAGGTTTTTAAAGACCTTATTCACAATCTGATCTAGACAGAGTTTTATTGCTCTGATGTGTTCTCTAATGGCCTTAACCCTATATAATCTGCAAATCTGTTAATTATTGATGTACTGCAGTGGATAAATATCTTTATATTCCCTTCCTAATAACGGATAATGTGTATTCTAGTAGGTGCAATTTAGGTTACAATCATCTTCCCCGAATTTATACAGAAGAAAAGGAAATTATTAGAGAGGACTACATTTAAAGGACTTTTGGACAGACATAAATATGCATTCTTTGAAGGTGGTTTTCAGGTCAAGATTGAAACTGAAATTTCTCTGAATTTGGATGGATTTGAATTCAGACTGTTTGGCCCATTCCAAATTTCACAGATGAATTAAAGACTCATAAAGTAAATACAGTTGCATTTGTATTACTGAAATACATTGTTTTCAGCATAGGTCTTTAACAGCCTACAATGCTGTTAACAATTTTTAAAAGCTCCAGCATATTCTGTATTCCACTGAAGCAGATGAATAATTAATGACACACAGTTAAGGTGCAAGCTTTCCCTTACTCATTCAGCAGATGAATCCTTTAGCAGTGCAGTTTTATAGGTGGCAGTAAAGCTATTTTCAGCACAACGAACATTTCTTTATAATTCTACTAAAAAAGTAACAGCCATTCTAATTGCAATATATCTCATAAAATTCTGTATTCCTTAACTCATCAGTTTTCTTATCAGATCAGTTTATCAGTTCGAAGGAACTTTTCAAGAAAACAGGACTACCACAATGAAAGAGAATTAGCCCTCTGTCAAATTTATTTCCAGATGACATGTCATGGAGTAACTAGGACAACACAATGAGGATAGGCTGTTCCATAACATAGGCCTTTGCTGGGAACTGTATCTACAGTATAGAATAAGAAAAGGTAAAGAAGCATTAGTGCTAATATCCAGAATACTGTACAAACTGCATCCATTATTTAAAACCCTCCTATCCACTTAGCTGATTTTAACTACGCATCAGCCCCACAAAAGACTTCTTTAATTTACCCCATCCAAGTACACTCAGAGATTATATAGTATTAAAAAACAACAGTGCAAAATTTCCAGAAAAAAGGCAATCCTTTCATGTAATCTGTACGCATGTATATAATTCCCTTAGAGACAGGATAAACTGAAGCCAGTCTCTGCTTGCCAGCCTTTACAGATGCTTAAATTCAGATCTAAGGTTGAGAAAGTAGCACAGACAATTTTGGCTGAATGGAGATACTGTAAGTTCCAGGACAAAGCAAGTGAGCACAGAAGATTACTTCTGTTCAATAGAAAGGAATACAGGTCCTGGTGCCTCCACTATGGAATAGTATCAGCCTTTTACTATTAGGAACTCTAAGCATATTAGGAGCTCTATCTGCCTGCCTTTAGCTCCTCTAAAAAACTAGCAAATTAACTGGAATCTACCTAAGATGGTTTCCATTTCTGTATTTTCTAATTTTAACCAGAACTTAAGGAACAAAGAAAATTTTAAAAGGCCAGCATAAAGACAAAATCAGGGCAGGAAATGTTCAAAGGTCCTAATTTCACCACATTTATGGTAAAGTCCACTGTCTTAGAAAGGCTAAGAACATGTTCAAATTGTTAATTCTTGGGATAGAAATTATTTAAGTGCATCTATTCGAACATCCAAACTAGAAAGCTATCCTACACTTAAACATATTTTCTGTATTTTCTAAATACATCCATTAAAAGCTGGTGTTTTGAAAATCATCATTCTCCACATCAATGAGAAAACTGAATTTAAGACCTTGACTTAAATCTCCAACTGTACTGGTTGTGAAGAAAATCTGTTTAAAAATTCAACACAGAAGCAATGTCATTTTAGGTTTTCCTTTCTCAAGCACTTGGGTGCCAAAAATACTCATCACCACTTGCAGATTCCAGGTGTGAAAAGCTCCCAACTGTTTTGTGTGCTATTGCCAAAGAGTCTATATTTCCTTCTGGCAAATTCTGCAGTTGTTATTACAAAGGTGGCGATATTATCTCAGTTTAAAGACAGAGTTAAAAATACAACGTTTAGTTTCAAGTCTTATTTTAAAAAGACATATATTTCAAGCTACTGTACTATTTTCATTTTGCAAGAGAATTCAGCACCAAAATATTATGAAAACCCAAGTAAAGCAAAATTTATCAAAGGAGTGTACTATCTTCTACTAAACCAACTAACACATGTAGCAAAACCATACAAGTTTTAGGCACACAAAACCCTCTTCATGTCCAAAATAGAATTTACAACTTGAAAATTAAATTGGACTTAAAAGCATTTGCAATGAAGTAAAGTTCAATGTTTCTTGATCAGACTAACTGAGAGAAAGGGTACTGTATACCTTGCCACAGAGAAAGGACAGCATCTGTATATGCACGACAGGGAGAGATTATATGGTTGTGGTGCCTATCAGAAACACAGAATGTAATTTATTACCTATAGAAAAACAGAAATTTTTGGTCAGGAGAGAATTAGAATGAGTCATAAATCAAAGACCCTAATTAATCCATTATATTCTTGCCATGGTATTTCTCAGATGCATGAATTAATTTCCTAATTTGATCTGTCACACTATAGCACAAAGACTTATGTCAGAAAAAGAGAAAGAATGGAAGTCAGCTGTAGGGAACAGGGAAAGGCTGGACGACTGTTGCTTTCAACTCAAACCAGTTATTGAACTTCAACCTCAGGTGCAGAGCCTTTAATACTAATGTGGAAACCTAACCTTTGGGAGAAGTTAAATTCATGCCAAATAACACTGTATTATTTTCAAAGTTTTTCCACAACTCAGAGTGAGTTCCAAATCAAAAAGAGGATTGTGAAACCTCACTAATTACTCAAAAATTAATTTTAAAACCCTAAAAGTGTCACTTGTTTAAAAAAAAAAACAGCTATATTTCTGTGTCTTAGATTCACTAAGACTGTTGTGGTATTGACAACAAACCTAAATGGAACCAGAAGCATGGATTTTTGCTATAAAAATCTGGTTTACTTGTCAAGTCTTCATCAAAGAAACATGAAAATGAAAGTCAGATCTGCAATTACCTTAATTACACAAGGTTCTACAATAATAATTTTTCAAGATCCTAGGAAAATTTTCATTGTAGGAAACTGGTAGTGAAGTGTGGTTTTGAACAAAGACATCTTGAAGTCAAACAATTAAGATATTTTAAACAGTGGCACAGTGTTATAATATCAAACTATTTATAGTCTGGATTTATCAGCAAAATTAAAATCTTTGCTTCCAGTTTTTTGAAATGTCGGAATAGTCAGTTATCCTCTTAGGATAAAACCAGAATATTAATAGTTCACCATCAATGTCACTAACTTTATATACCAAGGAATAGCATAAATTGATCTTTCAAGATGCTTCAAACTATTGACCTTTCCACTAGTACTATTATTTCATAAATCCATTTTCTCAGTAAGGAAAAACATGAATGTCCAACACATGCATACAACACACAACTACAGGAGACAGGAAGACAAAAAATACACTGCTCTGAAGAATTTTTCCAAAGCCTATGAAACTGTTCACAGTAGATACACAGCAATTTACAGAGAAGAAGGGCTGATGCTAACGACTGTGCAAGAATGATGCAAGGGCATATATACAGCTAAATGCTTAAACCAAAAAAGTAAAGTTCAGACAAACTCTAATTATAAATGGGAATAACACTTAACTTTTTTAAAATACAAGAAAATTGGCAGAGAAACTTTGAAGAGACATTCAGATAGATGGCATGTGAATAGCAAATGTTGTCTGCACTGACAGCATACAAGTGATCAGCAGGGCTGCCAGCGGCACAGGAGCAGCCCAGCTGGCAGCCACACGACTGCACTCACGGCATTGTGCTCAGGCTGCAGCACCAGCCATGAAGCGACCTGGGCCTCACCAACAAAACCTGAGAGCTCTCTTGGTATATCAGTGGATAAAGCACATCACAAAAACATGGTGAGTGAGGGCTCACAGCTTGCTAAGCAGAATAGGAAAAAGAACAGAGGAAAAAAATCTTTTTTCAGTCTGTAATGTCTTATCTCTTAGCATCCTTATCTTTAGGGCACGTAACTAAATCTGCTGCAGTATTGTGATAAAGAGAGGGTACTGGCTGTGCATACATAGGTAATTCCATCTCCTTAAATACAGTAGCTCTTCTTTTTGCTAATGTGTGAAATGAGGACAGCAACTACTACACCAAGCAGGATGACTCCTAGCTGACAGGAAGATGGAACATGAGGGAGTCCACATAGCGCAGGACATCTACCAAACTCTGACAGGCCTCCTCAATGAGGGGAACCTACACCCATCCTGCCACACAACACAGCAATCCCTGAAAGAGTTAAGGAGGAAAGACACACCATAACATTACAGTTTATGCAGGAAACACCCCAGTTTTTCAAGGAGGATTGTACTTTTCAGCAGCAGATCAAGAGCGCTAAAAAAGTCAGGCACAAAGAGAAGATGAAACACCACAGAGACATTCGTGCCAAGACCAAATCAGCAGTGATGTCAACACCCCTAGCACCAGTGGGTAGGATACAGCCACATAAGTGGGTCCTTATGAGCTGCCAAATGACAGGAGAGGTGGGAAATGGCTTGGTGCCTGGCTCTGGTGAAGGAAGGTGGCACTAAGGCAGGTGAATAAATATAAGATATACTGCCAGCAGAGCAGCACAAGTTACTACTTTATCTTCAGTTTGGCATGGCGGTAGAGAGAGGCTCTGTACAGTGCCAGGAAGTCTGTCTTGTTCACAGAATATTCCACAATGATCACATGGGCTCAGGCAACATCAAATCTACAAGTACAATACACAACAAGGAGATGGGTATCTCATCTATGACTACCTAATCAGTTTGTTCCTAAAAAATATTGGTGCTGGAAACTACAAAGGTACAGGAGCTCCAGTCAACAATGTGGCTTGGTCAGGGTATGCACTGGTTTTATAACTGCAGTTCAAGGTGGCTTCAAGCAACAGTGACTGAAACTTGAGCTCCTAATCCAAGGTCCTTCAAGACTTGAAATGGAAGACAGGTATTAGAGAACCAAAATGGAACTTTGGCAAAGGCATTTGAAGTTGGGACGAATCCAAAAATGTCAACTTAATTTGCAGCAGAAAAAAATTAGGTTAGACAGTAGAAAAGCAGATAGCAGGGACAGCTAATCAGAAGAGGAGACAGGCTGCATTAGACCAAAGATCCACCTAGTCCAGTCTTCTGTCCCAGACAATTGCCAGCAGCTGATGTCTAGGGAAAAATACAAGGACGCAGAAATCATATGATCACACGTGCCAGAATATTTTCTGGAGATATAGCAAGCTGGGACACAAAACACAGAGCCAAAGACCACATTTAAGATTTTTTTTTGTCTCCAAGTTCATCAGAACTTTTCTGGACCATGAAAACTTTACCACCTTTAACACTCTATGTAAGCAAATTGTAAACTAATTCCATGCTGTAGGAAGCACATCTTTGTTTCCATTTGTCTTCTGCTAGTTAAATTTGAGGTTCATTAACCCTTGTACAGGAAGGCAGTGTACAGTTGCTCCATATTCAACTTCTAGTCCTACACAGGGAATACACCACTACCATGTGCCCCCTCATTTACCTCTTCAACTATTTGGTCTTTTGCTGATTTTGATCACCACATGTGCTTTTTCCAGTTCTACAAGACCCCCTCTGAGGTGTGGAGATCAGCATTGTTAGTAAGCAATAACCTGCTATTTTCACAGAATCTGCAAGACCACATTCAAAAGAAGTAAGTTAATTGCCGTAAATTTAAAAATTATTTATCCTATGTGAACTGCTTTATGATAATTTTCATTCATTATTACCTCAGAGTAGCAAGGTCTTTCACCAGTTCTTCCACCTTCATATTTGCTAATTTTAATACCCTTGTACCACCAGACTATGTAATTTCAGTATTTGTATCTTGTCTAGATGACCTGTAAATATACAGCACAGCGAGCTACCCTTTTTAGGCTGATGAGCTATCATTTATTAAGATCAATATTTTCACTCAGGTTCCATTAAAAAAATATTTTTGCACAAAGTGTTCACATATAGAAAACCTGACTCATGGTCTTCCATCTGGATCATTAACAGCTCTGCTTTCAAATTTGGAATGGATTCCTTGGGTATGCAAACACAATGCTCCTTCAAATGAAGGAGCCAGACTGGATGGGGCCTTGCCCCTGGCAACCATGGCAGGGGTTGGATCTAGATAATCTCAGAAGTCCCAATCTAAACCATTGAAGGGACAACTGAGAGGAACTGCTGGGTGACTTCATGGTACTGTATAAGCAGGAGACAAAATGATAAATGAGGTTCTATGTATGTACATGTAAAATTATGTATATCAGAAAAATAATCCTAACTGATCATGAAACATATGCGAAACTATTAGCAATCAAGAATAGGATCTTCTTATTATGATATACAGTAAGAAAAGATGGCAACTCAATGCTAAATAGCAGTCAAAAAAAAAAGTTAGGAATTCAGACAAAGCAGATGACAACATGAAGATCATGTATGTATCCATGGTTCACTAACTTCCTGAGTATTGTATACAATTCTAGCCCTTCCTATCTCAAAAAAAAAAAAAGAAGTTCAGAAAATAAGAAAATAGAACAAGATAATCAGGGATAGAGACTAATTTCCACATGAAGTAATGACTTACAAATTTTTTCAAGGGATGATGGGAAGTAGAGGGGGGTACTTGACAGAGGCCTACAAAACCATTAGGACATAGAGAGGCTGGCTAGGAATCAGCTATTTATGATGTCATTTAATAAAAGAACCAAAAAAACTCAAAATAGGTCAGCAGGAATCAAACTCAGAGCAAACTAATCTGTGCAGCTTCTTGCCAAAGGATACTGTGAATGCTAAAAGTTTACAATGGTTCAAGTGGACAACAGTCAACTACATGAAAAAGAAAACTACTGTGGGTTACTGAAAATACATATTAAGTATATTCAGTGCAGGAAATCTCTTACTAAAAATGGAAAAGAACTAGAGGAAAGTATAATTTATATTATCCGTGGTTTTGTACTTATCCTTAGGCATCTTTCCACAAATAAGTTACTATGTAAAACTGATGAAAAAAAAGGACAAGAATTCCCATAATTTTGTTGACTCTTGATAAAATATTCACAACTCTTAACATTCTTTTCACTTTTCTAAATAGTTTTGGTTGGATATTCCTCAACATAATTTCATATGGAATCTCTGCATTTTAACTTAAATTCCAATATTTTCTACCTTTCCCACAGAAAACACATTAGAAGCAAATCCTGACTACATCCAATACCATGGAGGCTTTCTTTGTTCTTGATTAAGGCATTTTTTTTCCCTAATTACATTCAGCATATATACACCTATTTTGATATTGCACTACTTACATACAAGAAAGAATTATACAAAGATTTCTACACTGTTTGCTAGAGAAGTGATCACACACTTTCTGTCACACAGAACTTCCTTCCCCAAGGGGAAGGGCTTTTAAGACATCATTAAATATTTAAAACCATACAAGACCCTACAGCATGCAGAAAAAACCAGAGCAAAAGTATGCTTTTTAATCCATTTGTTGGTCACTATCAGTTGTCAAGGCTGACAAAAGGACAATCTGTTCCTGGAAATTTTGTTGAGCTGGTAGCTGGTGATGGGAACAAGAGATTCAAGTTTCAGGTGCATTTTCAGAAGTTTTAAGTGTTGATGGCTGCAGTATTGAATTGCAAGAAGTGTTTTTAATTTGCTTCCATCCATTAGCTTTGCTTCATTCTGGCAGCTAGTAAATAAGATTTCACTAACAATTGTTCAGTAATAATTTTAAAGCTGAAAATTCAAAAACAAATATGTGAGAGGCTTACATCTTACTTTTAAGAGAAAAAAGCACTCATGGATAGTGCAATAGTCATGCTCTCAAAATATTAAAATAATTCAATCAACTAGTTAGAGATTTCTTTTGTATGTGTGTGTGAACTAAAATTGCCATGCATATGGTGATGCATAAGAAATGAAGCTAGCTTATCAAAACATGCCAAGGATTTAAAAAACCACAATTCATGGAAATTACTTCCTGTCACCATGTTTAGACTAAAACATACAATTCACACACATGAAGCCTACATAAATAAATTAATCCTCTATTTTTGCCTTTAATATATCTACAGCTGCCTCCTTCAGGATCCGTCACTTATCAGTTCCAACTCTCTGCTCGAGCCTTTTGACTTTACGCTACACGGAATAGAAGCCATGTCAAGAAATTCCAGCTCCTGCCTGAGAGCCATGCAGGCTGCACAGCAGAAGGGCATCCAAACCTCTCTCCAGAAAGGGCCTGAGGAAAAGGAATTAAATAGGAAAAGGGGAGAAGGAGGAAGGTGCTAGTATTCCAACAGCTTTGTGCTTCTCTCACGTTTCTTGTTTCTACTTCCTCATAATTGCTGAGGTGGCCACCCAAGAGCTTCTGCTCTGTTCAAGATTCAGGTATAACTGCATCAAAGCTAAAATTAGTTCAGGGAATCAGAAACGTAGTATCCTTTATAATACTGCTATGGTAACACACTTTGTTATAAAGAATATGACAATATACTTTTTAATACATATCTATATATATCCATTACACATATATGCATTTTTACGATATACACATATATGGTTGCATTATTTACATATCTATTCCATGTATATTACAAATACATATATTTTTTACAGAAATGCAAAACTTTGTAATTGTATCAATGAGGATTTGTGTCTTCAACCATAACAACTTGCAAAAAATGGTAGCAAATTTGGCAATGAAGCTACATATAGATTCAAATGAATACAGCCAACACTTACTAAATGGGTATGATATTTTTAAAAGTGAATTACAAAAGTAATGGGAGAGGGGTATGCTTAATAATAATTTAAACCAGTGTTATCACTAATCATCTTTAAAGCATATAAAAAATAAATGAGAGGTGTGGACAAATAGGACACAGGATTTTGGGGTTCGTGGAGGAAAAAATGAAACTAATACCTGCAATAAGCTCGAAGTTGTTTATAGATGTTAAGTGTTACTTTCTAGATTCATCTTTGGAGGCTGTTTATTGGATTCTCTTGAGGTGTTTTGTGAAAATTGTTAAGCTACAGGTAAAAGAATGTTTTTGCCTTTTATACACTGTCTGAAAGTTCACCATAATGCACAGTGATCTCTTACAGAAGTGCATTGGAAAAGGTTTATATCCCTTGCTCACGGATGGTATAGGTCCATTTGGTATAATTTTGACAGCAAAGAATTTGGTCGTGATGACAAATTTAGCATGACTGGAGATGACAAAAAGCCAGAAGCTGTGGCTCTGGGAAAACTTTCACAGCAGAGTTTTTTCTCTGGTGTAAGTAGCAAAGGCATATCAGTGCAATGTCNCCGGCGGCACGGCCGCAGCCCGGGCGCTCCGGCCGGGCAGGACAGCTCAGCACCCTGGCCAGCTCCGGCCGGGCGGCGAGCGGGCCGGCCCGGCACGGCGCCCCGAGCCGCCACCGCCAGCTGAGTCTTCCTGACCACCGTGAACATCAGTGAGAGGCTAGAGGTCAGACAAGCTGGGACGGATGCATTTTAATAACATGTATCCTAACAGGAATTTTCAAGGAGATCTCTGATTTAAAGATTCCTGAAACATAGAACAGTCCAAAAGGTAACTGGTGTTAATGTGTGGAAAGGATAAATGAAACTACTTTGGTAACTCTGGGTCATCAGCTTGACATCAATTCCAGTCAAATAAGGGGACTTGGCTATTAAAGAATTAAAGGAAGACACTGTAACTACAGCCATTCAACTAAGGTTCCCCTTCCTATCAAACTAACTTTTTACTATGGCATTATAAGTTCGGCCTATAAGGATAATAGTTACTATGGCACTTCTGGAAGATATCTATCACACAGTACAGTCTCTTTTTAAGAAACTAAAATGCCAGAAAATAAATAGATCATATATTAAATAATAGATACCAAAATACAACTGTAAGTTAACTGAACAAATATCTCTCTAATTACTCCCATAGGAATAAATTTCTTACTTAATACTGAAGCATTTTTTACTCGGGAAAAAATGATAAATTTTGTAGTTGATACTGAGATCAGGAAGTGGTAAAGGACAAATGGCATCAACTGGTTAAACAGACGGCAATCAAACTACATGTGTGCCAACTTAGATAAAAGAAGACATTATCCATCAAGGAGCAAAGAATAAATGGAAGCATCACCTAACATGATGCAGTAATCAGCTACTTCTGACATATGCATTCTCTGGAGTATTAAAGTTATGACAACTATGGATGAATAGGCAAATAAATACTAAGATCACAATACCTCTATTTGCTTAATCGAGGATTGCTGCTGGAATATTATGTCCAGTTGTGGTGTTCGTATTTCATGAAGAGACTTTTTTTAAAACAAACAAAAAAAAATACAGAAAACCAAAATACTAGAATATTGGATAATATGTATGTCAAAATTATGAAGCTCAGTTCCTTCACATTATCTAATAGAAATTGCTTTAGTCTAGGAAATTGCAAAAGATCTTCATTCTGACACACAAATTATACAACTAAAAGGTTGAATCTTTAGATTCCTTAAAACATAAAAATATCTCCAAGATCTTTAATTTGCGTTAATAAAGATACTCTACTAATAGAATACTTAATGAACTCTTTCAGTGGATTCCTCATTACTGATAATTCTTCAAAGACCACACAACGATTTTCTACACTATATGCTCTTACTCGACTAACAGCTAGCACACAAGTCAGGGAAGTCCTAGAGAAGCTGGCTTTACACACAAAGCTAGCCTCAATAATCACAATTCCTTTGGTCTTCAGAGTCAGATTGAGATAAGTGAGGAGGTTTTTGTCTTTGAAAATTAATTATACAAGCATATTTCATTATGAAAATACAATTATCCCAGGCATATTTAGTTTGTTGGGACTGTCTTAGGTTCATGAAAAACATTACTGGGATCAGCTGAAAAAATAAAACATGGCAGAATGATGAGGCATAAAAATCAGTAAGCTTATGTACTACAAACATGGGGGTCAAGAGACTCAGAAATTATAAGAATTTCCTACATATCAGAAGATCAAACAGTGCAAGATCAGATTTTAACTATCTTCCAAATAAATGTATAATTATTCCTAAAAACAAAAGAGCAAAGTTTCTCAGAAACCTTTACAGGCTTTCATTTTGTCCCTTACTTAAATAATACAAAGCATTGCATAACAGTGCTACCTGTTTTAAGATATATTGGCTGTATGTAAATAAAGACATTTAATTCCAAATCACTCCAAACTAAAGCCCAGGCTAAAAAAATAATCCTGATTGTATTGTTGACCTATAACCTGCCATATTTGTATATTTTGAATGTTTGAACACTTGATCTATACAAATAGTTTGTCTAAAACTAGAAGTTTTACTTTAGATTGACTGAGAGCACATTTAATTTTGTAGATATGGAAACAGTTACACATGACACCCTAATGGCAAAGTGTAATAACACTACACTTGTTGTGGCAGGGGGAAACAGTATTCTCTAAGTTCTTGGATTTATATAAAAGAAATACAATTCTATCAACACAAGTTGTTTTTTCCTCTTTTTTTTTAATACACCAACAGTCATTAAATTTGCTTTTAGCATCTTGAGTTTTAAACTGTGGTGAGATACTTCTGCATTTTGAAATTATTATTTAAACAACAACTAATTTCTACTCTATAAGAGCATAATGTGAATACACAATCACATGGCAAGTAGGGTTATGAGATTTCTACTGAGAAATAGGAAACATTGAATGATATGGGTGAAATCTGTGTCATAAATTTTTTAGTAATACCAGAAGCTGGAATAGAAATAATACAGTTAAGAGTAGTAATAACTACCTTATTATTTATTAAGACCAAGATTCAGCTTTTACGTGTTTACAAGCAAGGAATATAAGAGCACATTATAATATGTCAACA
Organism: Daphoenositta chrysoptera; assembly: GCA_013397915.1. Classification (NCBI taxonomy): domain Eukaryota; kingdom Metazoa; phylum Chordata; class Aves; order Passeriformes; genus Daphoenositta; species Daphoenositta chrysoptera. Next base: position 244,429 of record VZRO01007291.1, on the reverse strand, counting down.
CCAAATACGAGCAACATCCGCTGCACAGCTGTTAGCCACAGTCCTGATTCAGACCATAAATCAATTCTGCCCAAACCTTTACTCCAGGAAAAAGAAATACTTCAGTGAGCCATTACATGTTGATGCAGAGCCTCACAATAGAATTGAAGTATTAACTGCCAGTTCCAACAAGCCAGACAAAGTACAGCTGCTCCCTGATTAGGAGGGGAAAATTGACTGATCAAGGAAAGATATGTACAGAAGCACTGCCACGTGACTGAGGTATCCTACGTTCAAAACTAATGAACTATATCAGAACAACAGGAAGAAATGTCCAGCCTGAAATTAGCATCCTGCCCAAATTTCCTTCAAATCAACAGAGAAGAATGCACACCGTCACCTCAAAGCAGCCTTTCACGTAAAATGTTCCTCTTTCTCTTGTGTCCTCCCTAAACTGACAATAGGCAGGAAGACCTGTCAGCGGAGCACCCAGGCTCCAGTAAAAGAAAGGATCTGGTTATCACTACCTGAGCTACACATTCAGGGTGAAGCTGCACATAACAGCATGACCTAGCAAGAGTTGTAGACCTATATCAGCCAAAAAGCAATACAAACAATTCCCTTTTACAATCATTCTCTGCCAAGTTAGCAAGTTGACTCAGTGTAGCTCAGAGATCAATGGGCACTAGAAAAGGCCCAGGCAGAGAACATCATTTTCCACTTAAAAACAGCAGCCAACTGTTAGACTGGTTTAACAAAAATGTGCAATTTCATCTGCAGGAGCTAACATGTGAAAAATATTCTTATATCTATGTATATCTACAAATAAATAACAACTATCACCAGACAGTCTATAATGGAGCTTCTTTCCTGCACACACACATCTGCTTTACTGTGGAAGGGTCATGGTTTGCTCCCCAGCTTCAGCATCAATTTCTAAGTTCTTGGCAGGTCAAGAAAAGAACTGACTGGGTTAGCTAGCACGTTGCTCCCACAAGACCAATCAATACTTTCTTCATACTAATCTATCCTGTGATTCTTTCAAGATTTTTCTCTAACCTGAGGAATTGTTCAACAGGTTTGCTCACTGGATACACTGTCTTGCTGAAAACTGTAAAACTGTAATTTCACCCAAAATCCTCATGATTGCCACAATAATCTCTAGAGATTAACAAAACAGCACTTAAACTTCACACAGAAAAAGAATAGTGATGCAATGTCAATTCCTCTCCTTCAACTCTCAGAGTACAACATGACAATTTGTTCTAGGATGACCTGACTTAGGGAATTATACTGTGATTTTATTTATAGACTACTGGAAATGGAAAATCAAAGCACCACATATGAACAGGGCACTCAATTCAATCAAACTCGAGCAACAGCACAGTCATTCTTCGTCTGATACATCTTCTATCAGTTGATAATGCCCATTCTAGATCTATTTAACTTGAGATGCTGACAAATGGAAAGACAAGAAAATAATTATTTTAAGGCAGCATATAACTCAAGAATACAAATACCTTCTAAAAATCACCAGTTTGATGCTGAAAAATATATTCTATTTACAGATCACTGCCTCCCTTTTTTTTTAATTCTTCAACACTGCAAAGCTAGAGTCATACTTCATTTGCTCAGAAGTCACACTGCTTGCCACGAGTGGCATTTGAAGCATTACTATGGCAACAAGTAAACTTGACAGCTACAACACATATCCTGCTGATACACCACGTAACAAAGCAATCTAATTCTTACTATGTTGAACAACATTATATCAAATAAGGGTTGCTAAAACCCCCACAAAACATTAGTACCCTGAGACAGAGCATGACAGAAGCAACAAATACTATCTACGAATTATCTGGGAAGTGACAGAGAGCAGAATGAACCCCCTCTCAGAATCAATAAACAGGTGTTGACTGGAGACAATTCCCAATTACTGAAAAGACACAAGCTCTGAAAGGCAAGATTTCTCCAAACTGCAGATGAGTCTAGTGGAACAATTTTCATGTAACTTCAGGTGTAAGAGAAGCGTATCAAAAACATAATAAAATTATTTCTATATAAACGACCAGGATGACACAAAACCGTATCCTTTACGTTTTTCCACATGTGAGCTCCACATAGTAACCTATCCCTGCAACAAGTAACAAATCCCTTTGCAACACCCAGATAGAAAAATATGGCTACATATTAAAGAGACTTGATATTCTTTACAGGCTCTCAAAGCAAGTTCAGCATATTTTACCCTTCCTTTATACATCAGACAGCTTTGTACTTGAAAGAAAATTACTCTCCTCATCAATGCCATCAGTGATCTGGCAAACTTCATCCATGAAAGAGGCCTTCAATTCTTCCAACTATTACTTGCCCTGAAACGCAAGGCCAAGCAACATATGCACATTTCTTCAAAAGCAAGAATTAGTGGATAGAGTTCCTCATCAGTGCAATTCTCAATAACTGATTAATCTCTTCAGACAAAAAGCAACAGCTTGAAATAACATTTGAGTGACGCAATTCTGTGATGAAAAGTTCTCAACCACACAGGACAAGAACCACAGAAAAACATGCCTGAACATAACAATGAAAATATTTTAAATTTTTTAACAAAATAGTTTTCTTAAAAACACTCAAGACTTCTCCAGTTTCTCAATTTGCCCTCCTTTCCTCACTCCTCTCAAATTAAATCTTTCCCTTTTTCCCAAAAAACCTTCTCAAGTTTTCAATGATTCATCTCCATTAATTGAAAAATAATTTTGAAAAATAACTGATCAGACGTTATGACTTCTACAACATCTCAAAAATGGGAAAAGAATTCTCAAGCAGATCAAGAGGTGAAGTGTCAGAAGGCCAGATTTTATTGCTTGAATTTTCCAGTACTTGGGTTTCAAGACTAGTGACCTACAAGCTAATACAGAGAAAGATAGACTATAAATTTAAACTGCTAAGAATGGTATCTCAATTTCACGAGCAGCTTAAAAAAAATCCAAGTTACTAGATTCCCTCAAAAGCAGACTACTGAAGCAAGGAAGCACTGAAGCAAGGAGAAGGGAGTGTTCCAACTCTAAAATTTTAATTAATAAAGTTGTAAAGGATAAGTAAAAGACTACATGATATTTTCAAGGAAGTTATTTTGAAAGAACATACAAGATATGGTTACTAAAAGCCGCATTATGTAGTACTCAATATTGCTAATGAAAAGAGGAAAGTTAACTTTTATTCTGCCACTGCATGACAGAGAGTACAGTACAAGCATTAAAACACTCTACTAGTGTGTGGAAAGCAGAAAAATGAAACTACTCCATTTAGTTGTACTCTCTTAACCAACGGAAATAGTTTTTATTTCCTCTTCTAAAAATTAACATGTTCAATTCCCACTTAAGTACCCTAGATACTACACCGATTTTCTACACTAAAAAAAAAACAAAAAAAACCAAAAAAAAACAAGTAAAAGATTTGAACAAGTTTCTTTCACCCCAATCATGAACAAGAAGTCAAGTTCCTAACAAGCAGTTTTTAAACACACGTGACCTGTAGCTCTTGAGTTCCTTAAGATACACTCTGTATTTAGGCAATTCTGCATGTTTTAATTCTTGCCCACCAATACTTTAACAATTGCCCCATCAGGCTGATCTGCTAGATCCACGGCACAACATGCTGCTCCGTGAGATCAGTCAAAGGAAGCTCAGGTTTCTTGAGGTGAGAGGGTTTTCACAGAATGAGGGAGGAAGGACAGTGGCTGGTCCATGTACGACATCACTGTAAAACCACGATGGATCCCGGTGTCTTGTACTGAAAAGGCAGCTGTTTCTCCTCCCCTCCAGCCTAACACAAAGGCTTTGTGTAGTGCTTCCCCAGAGAAAAAGGAAGAGACAAGGCAAGAGACAGGAATACACAGAAACTGTCAATCTCCTTTGTAAAGTACCAATTCATTCCCACTAGATAAACAAGCCCTCACTAAAACAAAAAACACAGCAGTATATTAATATACCGTACACTGCAACTTCACATGCTAAGCAAATGCTTAACCTTCTGTACACAAATACCTAGCACTGGTAGAAACTGATTGTTTAGAAGCCAGACTAGAACAAGGAAAAGCCCACTCATATCTCTCTTCTGTCATACTCAAAAATCTTCTTGATATAATCAGCCACATTGAGAAAAACCTCTCTGGAATGTGTGATGTTAGAAGTACCAGAGCCTGCAGTATGCAGCAGCAGTACAGTGACTACTCTAAACATAAGCAACGTCACGATATTCCAGTCACCCAATTTGTTCTTCTCATTCTAACCTCATCCTTTCCAAACAGGAAGTTTAAAAAGATGCTGAGCTTCAAGTAAATAATGGTACATCAGGAATATATTAGAGAAGAACAAAGTATTTGTTAGGGATAATTGGTTCCATCTTCACATTTTTAAACTATATCTTGATGCACTGTTTTTGAAATAATTTTTGACAAATGACTATGCATACTATTGCAGTCAAACTTTCCTATATATAATTTCATTGACAGGCCAAACAAACGTTAACAAACATACCTCTGGTTTAACAAGTTTAAAAAGTTTTACTACTTTGTTAAACATAATTCACACTGTAAAGCAAATGAATTATCATCAAGAAAGTGTGCTGGACAATATTAACACAAAATAAAAATGTTGGGTGTTTTTGTACCATGAATTCATCTAATTAAGACCTCAAAAGCATTACCAAACAAGAGCAACAAAATAAGCCCTAACCTTTTGTTTTCTCAGATACAACAGCTAAAATTAACTAACATACCTACAAGCATAGCTAGCATGTGTTCAACAGAGGCATGGCATTAACTACACAGAATGCATTTTAAAAATCTACTCATTTTTTCCAGAACCACAACACAGAAACTAACCACACGCTCTAAGGCTAACAAGATACTTAAATAAATAGAGTATGATTTCTTTTAAGGCTCTCAACATTCCTGCAATATAGTTTACTAATTCAGAACACTTAAGCTGAAATTACACTGGTTCTGCACATAGTGTCTAACTAAGAAAGCCACAACAACCTATTTTATAACTCATTTTCTATAGCCCTTTCCAGCTTAATTATAAATACGGTAGAAGGTTCTCAAAAGGCTGTGGTATCCTCCAGGGTCATTCCTTTGTGTCCACCTCCCTCCGTCCCCATGATAATACATCAATATTATTATTATTTGCACTCCCATCCCCACACACTAGCAGTTGTTTCCAACTGTTCTGGCTCACACCAGAGGTTACAAACCTCGTAGCGAGCTTTGTCCTCTCATTGCTTTTGCTTCTAGAGTGACAACAGAAGCCTAAGGATGCTGCTGCAGCTCCAGGGATCATCAGTCGACTTGGGAACAAGGTGCTGTCCCATTTCCTCTTTGTAAAGCTAGAAGTAGGCGTGATAACGTATTTTTAACGCCGTTCCACACGCAGTTCGTGTGCTCCCCTGGCCGCCGTGGTGCGCGCACCCGCGGCCTAGCCAGGCGTATCTGTATGCACGGATCGATGCGAGTGCCGCTAATGGCTCCAGCACTCAGAGCGCCAGGCGACAGACAGCCCGCTTCCCATCCAGCCGTGCCCACACAGCAGCCGTCACACGCATGCCACAACCCAGAGCTGGAAATACAGACGCAGCTATTTTAATACAGGGATCTTTCGCCGTCAGAACACGTAAATTTCTGTACCATTTGCCTTCTTGCAGCTAGTGGGAGGGACAAAAAAAAAAAATCTCGTGCCTATAAATTTGAGTTCTCCGTGGAGGCCGGGGCAGCGGTGACTGCTGCTGGAGCCCGCCAGACCTACCGACCTTAACTCCACGGACAGGATCGCCCCGTCCTGCCCCACTGGAATAAGCCCTTCTCGGGGCGGGCAGCGGCCCCCGGAGCTCCC